>JAODUD010000117.1:18283176-18309200 GCA_026784285.1 Stomatorhinus walkeri
CTTTCCATTTGTGTGTGGGTTTGATTCCCCCTCCTCTATTCTTTCCATTTGTGTGTGGGTTTGATTCCCCCTCCTCTATTCTTTCCATTTGTGTGTGGGTTGTGTGCGGCCTATTCAGGGCCCCCGCCTTAGCCGACGGGGCTCCCCGAGATCGGCCTATTCAGGGCCCCCGCCTTACCCGACGGGGTTCCCCGAGAGCGGCCTATTCAGGGCCCCCGCCTTACCCGACGGGGCTCCCCGAGAGCGGCCTATTCAGGGCCCTCGCCTTACCCAACGGGGTTCCCCGAAAGCGGCTTATTCAGGACCCCCACCATACCCGATAGGGCTCCCAGTCCTCTCTGATTCGGATTTACCCCCTGCCTCCATGTCCTCCAATTTCCTCCAGCAGTTTAGGCAAAATCTCAAAATTGGCCATAGGGTGTGATTCTGAGTGGAAGACGGATGAATGGAAATGATCTCATCAATTATTATTTTGGAATCATATATTCATCATTGTTCTGATTCTAAATGTTGCTTGACCCCCTGATACTGACTCTGCTAAGGAGGCTCTTCTGCAGATTCTTCTTTGTTTCTTGTGTCTTCTTGGGAATCGATTGACCACTGATCACAACGCACATTTGTAGTAGAGCTCAATGACTGAGAAAGAAAAAGAAATTCTGCAACAATCATAATGTCACCCCCTCTAAGCGATTGACTTGCTCCCTGAGCTTGGGGTTTTTCATCCAATAAAGTAATTCCTTTGCCAGTTAAACTGGACACATTACATCCGTTAGCCATAACCCCTAATGGAGGGTCATGGGGTTCTTGGAGAAAGTACAGGCATACGCCACCCAGGATGTCAATCCATCAAAGACACACAGACTCCAAGGGCAATTTACATAGTAATCTAGTTTCACAATAATAATAATAATAATAATCAATATTTTCTTGATCCCCATGGGGAAATTGTCTCTACACCTCCCTCAACTTGCACTTTGTAGAGTAAGCTGTCCACGAGTAATACAAAGTATAAAATACAATAATTGATACCATGTAAGACTAAAAGGATGATTCATTAGCAGACAGTAATGCTTTGCTTTATTTGTTCACTTAAAGGGCATGAAAGAGCTAAGAAATCAGGTGGAAATCCTACCTCTAGTAAATTACAACTTACTGAAGTACATATGCAGGTATGGCTCTCGCTGTTCAGCATGTCTGACTGAATCTCCTGCACTGTAAATGTATATACTTTATCTGATGTTCCCCAGATAAACTCTTTCATTATGATTATATTCTAACTTAATTCTCAAGGTTTCTTGATGAAGTACAGTCCTGTTCAGACGTGAATAAAATGAGCGTTCAAAACCTGGCTACTGTTTTTGGTCCGAACATCCTACGGCCAAAGATGGAGGACCCTTTAACAATCATGGAAGGTAAGTTTACAAATTTACGAATGTCCTATGTGTTTAATCTCACCTCATTGGAAAAAAATGCTTTATTTTCCCCAGTGTGGTTCACCTGGGTGTTAACATCCATGGGGCTTTTACAGGTACGGTACTGGTCCAGCAGCTGATGTCAGTTCTGATTGGGAGACATGACGTGCTGTTCCCAAAAGAGGAAGAGCAGCAGACTGACCTGGAGATGTGCAACAACAACAGCGCGTGTGAGAAGATGCAGGCGACAGGCCACCTGCAGAACGAAGAGAATAACAACAATGTGGCAGCGGTACGGCAGTGTTCCTGGGAGACGCCTGAGTCACAACAGAAGACCACAGCAGAGAATGGCTCTCCTACGCCGCTGGGAAGCCCCCAATCGGGCAGTCCGCCTCACAGCCTGACTGGAAAATTAGACGTGACCCGCAGCCCGCCTTTTGCGGTGAAGAAGAACCCGGCATACAGTAAGGGCAGCGGCATAGTGACCAATGGCTCGTTCAGCAGCAATAGCACTGAAGGCCACCAGGAGAAGAGTGAGACGCTGTCAGGTGGTGGCATTCCTGCCCGCCGCACCGGGTCGCTAAAAGGTTGTGGTACTAAGATGGGCACCAGCGGTGTTTCTAATGGCAGTATACGGCTTGGCGTCTCTAGCACCGACGCCGTTAACGGAACCCTGAATGGACGCAGTGGATTATGGGTGGCTAATGGCTACGTCACCATGCGCGATAGCAGGACCAAAGACTGCCTGAGCGAAAAGACGGCCCAGCAGCACCGCCTGTCCACATATGACAACGTCCAGCAGCAGAACTCATCGAATAACAGCTGTGAGGACAAGCAGAGTGTGGACAGCGCAACCTGGTCCACCTCATCCTGTGAGATATCCCTGCCGGACAACTCCAACTCCTGCTGGTCATCCAGCACCACGTGCCCAGAGCAGGACTTCTTCGTGACTCCATACGACGAGCCGGTGCTCTACGACCCCTCCCACGACGAGCTGGGCCAACTTGGGGAATTTGAGAACAAGGCCAGCAAGCGGGATGCGGGCGGCCACGGCAGCCTCGTCACCAGCAGCAGTGACAACAGTGACACACGTGCAGTGAATAATGGCCCAGGAAGTCACGCTGCTCTGCATAGCCTGGTGGGCAGCCTCAAACAGGAGATGCTGAAGCAGAAAACTGAGTATGAGGCCAAGATCAAGAGGTAAATCACTATTAACAAATGTACTTTTCCGGGTTTCATGACTTTTCATCATTCATTGCATTCCAAATGAAATAAACTAAAAATACGTTTGTATTTTTGTGCCAATGTAATAGGGTTACGGAGATAATGATGTTCGTCCCTAAACATGGATATCTCTCCCTTATCTCTATGGTGTCTGTAAAAGTTACTGTACATGTACAGTAATGTTAAGTTATAGTTCAGTTCAAATACCCAAACCACCTCTGCAGTGCTGTATTGGGCACGGTACATGAGCTGGTCATTGATTAAAATTCTCAACGCTGAGTTTTAAATTTTTTTTTTTCTGCTTTTTTATGCCATGTTGTGTGATGCAATAATCAATTGCTAACATTTACACTGCTTGTATTTGCATGTGTACGATTAAGTGTAAGTTTACTAATTAGTAATTACCACAATTTAGTTTCAGCCTTTTGAATTTTTAAGGCCATTCCTGCATTATTTTTTTCCAAACATGACACCAGAAAGTACGTCGTGCATTGCTCTCATAAATTCTTGGAAATGTAATTATTTTGTCATATGGGAAATGATCATCAGTATGTTAATTTATTTGTAATATCTCATGTCTTAATTCTAAGCATCATGATGACTTACACTTAGGGAATTTCTCTGAAACACCAGTACAGATGAGTAGATATGAGTAGATAATGATGCAGAACAGAATGTCTGCATCTCCTGTCAGTTGTGGAAGGTTGTTCCAGTATCCAGAGCTATTTCCTCTCCTTCTCCTCCATCAGCCTGGAGCAGCATAACCTGCAGCTGCAGGCTGAGATGGTGAACCTCCACGAGGAGCTGGACCAGGAGCGAAAGAAGTACACTATGGTGGAGATTAAGCTGCGTAACGCTGAGAGGGCAAAGGAGGATGCTGAGAAGAGGAACGAGATGCTGCAGAAGGAGATGGAGCAGTTCTTCTCCACATTTGGGGAGCTGACAGCAGACCCACGCAGGCCAGAAAGAGCGAATTCTGTCTGGATCCAGTGAAGGACTCCCTCATAAATCTAACTCTCCCATTGGTGGTAATGCAGAGGGTGGCTGGTCCCCTGACAGAGACCAGCACTCTCCTCTCATGAACTCCTGAAGGAAGACAACCTACATAAGTGGGTTGTGCTATAATTCTTTAATGTGACCGTGTCAAATAAATAGTCCGCCAATGTTAAATGTTATCCTGTATCTGGGTGTGTGTATATAGAGGACAAATGTTTATATATTCAAGAAAAATATATTTGTAAAAATAAACTAAAATGTTTTTCTGAATGATCAATGCATTGCATTATTTTATTATGGGTTTTCCTTGCACTTACTTGCGTCTTTTTTTTCTCTTTTCTAACTGGTACGGCATGGATTTGTCCTTGGTGGTGCTAATTTCTGCAAATGTTTTCTCTTTCATTTAAATAACTTTATGCTATTCTTCATGTGTAACTAGACTTTTCCCATGACCAAAATGAAAAAAATATAAATATTTTATAAAATATCCTAAATATCATATCTGTTTCATTGTTAGTGCTGCATTTTAAATAACCATTCAATATTAACAGTTTTAATTAGTTTAATATATTTAATTATATTTAATTAGTTATAACCTATACTTTTGCATTGTCTATGAATGTTTTAATTTATTGATGGTATTTATTTTTTAACAATTTTATTTTTGTTCCAAGTTCAAATATACATGACAACAACATCCTTGAGTAAGCTTAGACGCATTATTCCAGATGATTTTAATAGTATTTAATACATTTCTTTCCCACATGATTATTAATACAAGCCAAACTGTTACTGTATATGTTGTTTGCCATCTGTTACACTCTCTGTACCTGACCTTGTATTGGCTCCTTGTGATCCTATCTGGATCGAGGGGCATGAAGGTCCATTTAAACCTCGGATTGGTTATGAATTGTACATGTGGGTTTGCGGGGCTGTTTTTAATCTGTTTCGGCTCAGACTTCTTGTCCTGTTTCCCAGAAGTTCACAGCTGTTCTGTAGAGCTTGTCGAGAGGCTTGTTATGCGTTTTCTTGCTTTTGTATTTCAGCCGCATTTCCAAGTCACCGTTTCCCGGTTCCTGTCCTTTGTTTCTCCCTGGAGTCTCGCATTCAATCAGCTGGCTACGTATTTCCTGTGTTGTACTGTCCAATAGTCTTGGGAGCCATTAGGAGGGACAATGTCATCTTACAAGTTTTACAAGTAGAATTGTATAAGTTTTTTGATTGATAAATACAGCTTACATATTTCATATATGTAGTAATGGTTTTGTCTTAGAATATACGATTGGTATTCACATAAAACTGTACATTATGGAATGTGCGCATCATCAATGATGCATACCTTACACGTGATAAATTACTTTATATAACACAAATCAAGAAAATAATAACAGGACCATCAACTTCTGTATAGCTGCTGTTTCCTCATTCTTCTGCTGAATGTCAGATTTGCACGTATTCGCTGTATCAGATATATACTGGAAAAGAGTGATGTTTGTGATGTCAAAATAGAATAATATTGTCACACCTTCACTTACTGCAGTCTCGCCCATATTGCAATTACCTTGCCTGTGTAATCTGCGCCCTGATAGCTGTTTAGACATTTAAAACCCTGTGCATCTGACACTGGTGCGAAGTCTCATTTCTCTCTCGCAAGCTGTAGCGTAATTTGTGGAAACCTGTATATGACGACTGCTTTAAAGCTACCATTCTGGATCACCCTTTGTTACTTCATTTATATCTGATCGACTTTAGCCTGCTGCACAACGCTGATTGTGGGACTTTGTGTATTTGGCTCTAAGAAATAAAATGCTTTAAGTCGCTCCCAACCATTTATTAATTTTTTCAGTTTTACACGTATATATTTTGCCCTTAGCTGTCCTCCTAGTAAGTTATAAATTCGAGAAATGTCACAGCGCATTCAGTGCCGCAGTTATCAAGAAAGATATATTTTCTCTGCCCAAAACTTTGCTTGATCACTTCTTTCCACTTAAATTTACTCATTTCAGTTTAATAATCCTGCATATTACAATTTACTAATCTTGCATCAGGAACTTAGAATGTGCTGGAAAGTAGCTCCCAAAAGGCAATCCGAAAAAACACCTTTTGCATCCCATATTCCCCACCATTAAATAACGAGCCTTAACATAAAATAATGATTTAATATGTGTGTCAAAAAAGAAAAGTATGTTGTTTGCATATTTTGTGAATTATCCATCCATCTCTTGGATCCTTTCCCAGACTGCACAGGGCATAAAGCTGGGGTACAACCTGGATGGGATGATTCTGGAAATTATCCCCCCGAAAATCACAACAATAAATTATCCACCTATTAACATGTAAGGACTATTTAAAAATAAGTATAAATGTCTTTGGTTTATAGCAATGGCTGAGGCATAAAAACACAAACCCAGCTCCAAGGTCAAATATTTTGTTTATTTTTCAGTCACAGACATATATTTCATTTACTTATACAGTACCTTTAAAATTTTGAGTGTATAACAGTTTTCAGTTGTTGTTTTTAGCTATTTATTTTCTTCCATTTAGTTATGGGATCCAAACACTCGCCTGGAGCTGAATATCTGACTACCATCAGACTTGACAATGCATTGTGGCATGAACCACGGACAGAGATTTCAATGTAACATTAGCAGAATGGCCTTTCCACAATACAAAATGAGCAGAGTGAAAAAAAGAACAGGAAAAAATATCAACATAATTTGACACTATTGTTAATCTTTATTTTCTTTGAGAGAAAAAAATTTGTTTACTCTCTGTTAAGAATTTTATTGCACCTTTGTGTATTTTTGAAAGAAATTAATTCTTGCAACTAGTGCTTCATATATTGCTGTATGGTGAGTATAGAGAGAATGGCCTTGTTTACACTAAATCAATCCTGCCAGTTAAAAATGCTTTGATGTTGAGGGATGACATAGGATCTCTGATGTGATCTTAAATTCATTTATTTAGTGAGAACTATATACAAAATTTTCGGGATTATAATTCAAGCAATACAAACAAGAGCTTTCTGTAGTATACTTATGATTGATTGGCTGTCTTGAAGTACACAAGTACATATGATTTTGCTATGAATTACTAAGCAGGCTAGTAAAAGAATGTGATTTGTTCCTCACGTAAGGCCACTCCTGGGTGCTTCCTGGTCGAGCTTTTATTTTCAATCTGTGGTGCTTAAATTACACAACAATAGGTTTCTCAATCTAATGTCAAAGTTAGGTTACTGCGTGTCTTTTTTATTCCCGCTATCGGGCTGCAGCATTTCCGTTCTGTTGTAAACAACTACAATAAATTTGGACAACAGTACTTATGAACATTTAAAAGTGAACTCCTTCAAATGAGTTAAGAAACTCAAAAGTTACAATTTCAATTGTCGAAAACACAGAAGAACATACACACAAAAATATATAATTAGCCAAGGGCTTTACAGACATTTGCCTTGGTTATTATGATACACAGCGTCAAATTTCATTCCTTGGGATGTCTATTTTGTAGAATGCTGGTTTGGGTTAAACATGGTCCAAACTCAACTTTAATTATGCATGTGAAGTGTGAATTATCTGATAAGGAATTTCAATCTAAAAACACATTTTCCAAAAGCAATTCAGGAAGGGAAAACATCTGGAAAAAATATTTTTAAGAAAAGAAAAAAAACAACTTTCCATATTGTAAAACAGTCCCCATATACTTGGCAATGTTGCTAAAAGGTTGAAACCTCATAATGTAATCTGTACTTTCTTGAGATGCGTATTACCTGCAGTTAAAAACTTTCCGTATAAAATACACAACAGCACATTACACTCAACAGTGAATTTCAGTTCTAACTTAAATAAATGACAGTAATCACACATAATCAAAATGAAATGATAAGTTTTAAATGTGTGATGACCTTATCCCTCTTTCAAGATCTCTTCCAGTTCCTACAGATAAAGGCCAGTCAGCTCTTTGGAACTTCTGATTGACCCCTGATTGTTCTTTCAAACACTGACCGTCTGTAATTTGTACTATATTAGTTACACCGGTTGTAAGAAATTTCCCTCAGTTTGTAAGTCCATGGTTATGTATGACTCTCCATATACTGTAATCCTTCTGTTAGTGTTTCTTTTGAATTATGAAAATATTATCTACATTGTCGTTGTAAAGTTATACAATGTTTCAGCTGTTTTCCATGCAAAATTGCTATAGAAGGTAAATGACAGTTACTTTAAAAGCAGGTCTGAAATGAACACATGAGCAAAAAACCTGAGCTGTCCACTTCACCAACCCATCAGCACTGACTGCCCCTTGCCTGAATGTATGTAAATAGAAATTTACTATTATATCAGAATTATTCATTGTGAGCATCATTATCACATTATTAACTTAATCATCCAACTGGTTAGAAACAGAAATGATGCACTCGGGGAAAAAAAAAATCTTGTGTTGGGAAATAACATATCAATCAAATATTCATTCTGTGTCAGCTCAATTAGTGGGGCTGCAACAATCTGAGTAAGAGCATCTCTGATTATATCAAACTAAAGATTTCTTTATGTATAACTGATCGCATTTTTTGTTTTATTTAATTTTTTTAGTGCCTACCTGTGATTGTCACTAGTGAAAATGTTATTATTTGACATATGTGATGCTTACTGATTCCAATAAAGGTAAAAATGATTAGAAATTTTCAATCCAGGAGAAGGGGGTAATTTTATATTATATACAGCCAAAAATGTTGAATTTTTTATGTATTTTTGCTCAGGACCACAATAATCTAACTTGATTGTCAAAAAAGCCAATAAACAAAAATACAACACAAAAAATCTCATTTTGCACCATGTAAGTCAGAAATCTATGTTCCCAAACAACATCTAATCCTTTAATAATATTTTCATTCTATATTTCCAGATGAGTTTTAAAAGCATTACATTCTGATGAAGTTCTGAGCAGCGAATCATTTCCTTTTAGGATTATTTCATGTGAGGGAACTCTGAGACGTTCCCGAAGTAGACATAATCAATATGCAGTGAAAAAGACTGAACTATCATGAAACTGATCAACAATATGGCCTAAAAATGGTCATTTTAAAAAGATAATCAGCCCAACTGCAACTGAGAAACCTCTCCCAAACTATTTATCCAGTACATGGTGACGTATCTGTAATTAATCTGATAATGATCCTTTCTAATCAAGAATATACCACAAACTGAACCAAATTAAGTCCCTCTATCTGATTTAGATTCAAAAACTAACTACAACAAATAACTGGGCTGAATTGCATTTTTGATGTAAGAAAAGACACTAATAACATAACATTCATTCACTATGATAAATTATATAGAAAAACATTAAACATGAAGTGGAATATGACAAAAAAACAACAAATCAGTGACAGCAGAATCAATGACAGTGGAAAGCTTCACCCTGCACAGAGCTTCCAAGAATCAGTATGTTGTTAATTTCAGTGTTCAGCAGAAATCCAAAGAAGATCCATTTGGAATAAGTGTTTTCATCCCTTTATTAAAAATATTCAATAGTACACTCATAAAATGCCCATAAATTATATCTATATATCTGAAATCATACAACTGAAGTATACTACCAAGACCCCAAGTGAAATAACTTACACATTTCGATTATGACTATTACCCATTATTATACATACTGTAAGATTATGATAAACACAAACAGAGAGTGTACTTAGATGCTGATGAAATAGTCTACGCTAAGACTTAAAATACTATGATTAAATGCAAAGGTAGTATGTCTATTCTGTAGGTGTGGGTATCAATTCACAGAATGTACCAATGTCAGCAGAGAGCGGTAAATTGCCATTGTTGAAGTTGACGGAGGTTCTGTGTGATTTCAACTATCTAGTTTCAGGCTCAAGTCTTGTCTTTGATACAATGTTGCCTTTGTATTTGGGATGAACATTTTGAAAGGCACTAGCCAAATTCAGATGTAAATAAATACAAAAATAATAAGACCAACAAAAACGTATCAATAGAATGCTAGTCGTGTGTGGTCAGTATAGTTGGTATACTCTATTTGTATCCGTTTCAACAGACTAGTAGCTACAAAAATAAATGAGATGGATTCAAAACCTTTTTTGACCTGATTTAGTTTTATCATCACTCATTTATCCAGAGGACGACTGACATCCAAACCACTTCTGTTTCTAACCACAGGCATATATGCCACATCTGCCTCATAATGCGACGGCATGCGGCGCAGCAGTGCAGTGGTGTGGAGGAATGCGTGTTACAAAACCAAAAGCTATAAACCAAGGAATGAGCTCAGCGACAACAGTGACGGTAAATTCACCTTCGCCTCCTGCAGCTAACGCCCATCCGATTTTACAATTCCAGCGTTTGTGACGCAGCTCGATACATTTCCCCCACCCTTTTTTCTTAACTGGTATATAAACAAGATTCTTTATACTTACTTCTCATAACTCGCATTTTTATAATCATGCAGAACTACAGGCAAAGGGAAACAAAGATCAAAGGGGTTATGCGGCAAGGTGTGCTACAGGTTCTCATACTGACCGTTAGTCCCACCCAACGTGCCCTGCAGATGTAGATGCAGAATTACATATATACAAAATAAGAAGGGCACTGTACAAGCATTCCCCAGAAGAATCACAGACAAGCAAGCCAATCTGTTCTTAGATCCAATCTGTAAGATTAAAAATTAGTAGTACTATAGCTTTGGGGAAACGAGGAGAGGTTTTTTTGTTTGTTTTGTTTTTTTTTTAATTAACACAAAGACCCACCTTGCCACACACACACCATAGCACAAAAAGCTTGCAGGGCGTTGCATATCAGCCAGTAAATTTACACTATACAGAATGATGTCTGTCTAACTTTAATGCCATATGACAGGAGATACAAGCAAAGCTATTATAAGTTTATAAATATACATTTCAGCATGTGTTTTTACGTAGTACTTAGAATGAAGATGCAGGCTTTTACTTGATCTTTCCTCTGCTTCCTTATCTTTTTCGTCATTGTTGAGATTTCTGATGCACTTTACCTTCTGAAGAACATTGGGTGACGCAGGCAGGCGGCTAGTCACCTGCAACAACCAAGGGGTCCTGCAGAAGTCTCCAGGCTGCTGTCAGTGTCGGACGCCAGGGTCTGATCGGTGGACGTGGAGGAGATGTCGTTGAAGGAGGAGGAAGGAGGGAGGCTCTCACTGCTATTCATGGCTGCACCTGCGCTAAGAGAATTAACATTGACAGGGTTACATTGAAAAGAGTGTGGATTCTAGCAGCATCACTAAAACATATAAACACCAGGAATGGGAAACGTATGGCACCACTTTACAATAAGGCTACCAATATAAGGAGTTTATGAATGGTTTATAATCTGGTTATTAACTAGGTTGTAACGCTTTGTAAATTATTAATAGACAATTTTAAACAAGTTATAACACAGTTTTCTTTTTATTATTGAGTTAATGCCATTTACAAGTGGCAAAAGGGACCCTTATTGTACAGTGGTGCCGAAATGTGACTTATGGATGGAGTCAGTGGTTTGCATCACTTGAGCCTTGAAACTACAAACACACACTGACTTAACCTTAGCCTTTTTGTATAACCTTAGCCTTCATGTGATGTGCTGCCTGTTTTTTGCATGATGATTCTGGAAATGACACCTAGGGCCTCTCCTGCCAGTTTATTACAACCATTTCAGTAAAAAATGACTTTCAGGAATAAGAAGGCTTTCAAGAAAATTACTTAAAGTACAAGCTGTGAGGGAGTCAACAGTGTTACACCAGTGATTCTCAGTCCTCGGGAACCCGCAGACAGACCATCATATATACTTGTACTGTTTACCTTAAGGCAGCCAGCAAGAATATGGACTGTCTGGCATTTAGCTGGGAGGGAGCAAAAACGTGGACCGTCTGGTGGTCCCTGAGGACCGGGATATGAAACACCATGTTATTGGAACACTATACAGTACCTACACTGGTCAGTAATAATGAGGTCATTTGTTTGGGACACTTGGGCTAAAATTGAAATATTTTCATATTTCCTTCTAATTTCCATTGGATTCAATCGTCACAAAGTGCTCTCACTACAACACAGACACCATTTAAATCCAGGGTTTAAGCTGTTCTTGCAACACAATGCAATGCTGCCATGACAATATTTTTCTCTCCAGTGAATGCTGACCAATGACTCCATTCTCAGCATTATGGCATACGCATGCACAAATGTGAAAATGCAATGCAGTGCACACAATCTTTAGTCTTTACAAATGTAACACATTTTAATTCGATTAAACTTGCCAGAAAAAAAATCACATCTGTGTATCAGAAAGTCTATATTAGTCTGCACTCGAACGATGGGAAACAAATACGAATGAATTACGCACTATGGAATTCTTTGTCACAGGAGGACCCAGTTAGGTGTTAAATTCACTTACAGAGGATTAGGTTATGCACTGAGAGTACCTGAAGGAGAGGGCTGTCCCTTCACTACACCATTTTTTGTTTTCTCCTCAAAGTTCATCACTTCTTTGTAGATGAGCTCTAAGAAAATAATATAAAGCAGAGAAATATTTTAGCTAAAAGCATTTGAAGCTTACCAAAGTCCATTACCTTGTGGAATAATCTTTTTACACTCAGTCTGTGAAAGATGGCATTGTAAAATAGAAATTAAACGTAGAGAACTATAGCAGAAAATTAAGTGTAATATCTTCTTTAAAAATAAGTATCACTTCACAAGAAACAATAAGCAGTATTAACCATAAGTTAATGGTTTGTAAATCTCATATTTTTCTTATGGTAATTATACTTCATGTAATTCATGTCCCATACCAGATAAGCAGGTATGGAATAAAGTTGAATATTAAACAGATAGTAGTTTTATTAATCAGTTTTGGTAACACTTTACTCGAAGGGGTACAAATACCTAGTAATAGTTAAATTACTACTGAAACCTAGTACCTAGTTACTACTGAAATACAAATCATAAACAAACCATGAACAAATATAGTTGCTTGAGATTAAACATGCATCACAATTCATTAATGAAGAATTAACATGACATCAGTATTTAACTAAGACTTAGTTTGTGGTTAATTAGTACATAACTAACAGCATAATACTATACTATTTGTGCCCTGGCAAGTAAAGTGTTTCCCAAGTATTTAACATGGTGCCACTTTGATAGAAGAGATAATGATAAGGCATATTTACATAGTTAGACAAGGTTCCATCATTACAATGGTGATGAATAAAAAGCGTTTTGACCCCATATAAACTCTTTTCCTGCTCTGTTAAGAATGAGGCAATAGACAATAACATCTTACATATAATGTATTCTAGTTCCCCAGTATTCTAGTTCCCCAATCTAAAATATGAACGACGTAAACACTGCAGCTTTTAAGCCTCATTTTTTGCGTGATGAAATAAATAAGAAGCAACCTGCAAAACAGACATGTTTCCTATATGGAAAAGGTCTAAACCTGAGAAGGTAGAATAAGCTACTATTATCTATGAGAATAATGAAATGTCACCTTTCCACTCATCGATAGAGTGTTCTCTCTCATCCAGCTGCTTGTCATAAATCTGAGGAGGAGGCTGCAGGGAAAAATGCCAATTAGCTTTGACACTTGACTGAAATGCTGCCCAAATGAACTGATGTATGGAAAATAAGGAATGCAAATATGTTTAGCCCCGAGAATATGGTGTATAAGTGCTATTGGTTAGAAGCAGAAATACCAACAACTGGGACCTTAAATTTAACATCATTTACTGAGTCAAAGAATCTTTAAGCTTCCATTAATAACAAATTCTACTTTAAAGCAATAACTGGTAGTAGACTGTTTATCTTAACTTGTTTAGACACAAATTGAGGTTTAAAATAGAATGCAGATTTATTTAACTGCACAGTGCAGTTGTGTGGTGGGAACACAAAGTGTGTGTGTGTGTGTGTATATATATATATATATATATATATATATATATACTGTAAAATACAAATCAAACATTTAAAAATCAAAACTGTTACTATGGCAATGACTGAAAATTCATGGCAGCTATAAGGCCATTCAGATAATTCAAATAATCCCATAGCATTAGCATACGGCAAGGCATTTGACAGAAAATGTTTAAATGTTATAAAGACTCCTCAAATATTCCATGACACTGTCATTTCACAAAGGTATCGGTCTACAATGAAGTTGTACATGAATCAGTTTGAAGGAAAAGTGTTTAAAGTTCCTGGGTTAGATTATACTCACAGCCATTTACAATGAAGATATTAATGATCTCGCTCTCAAAGCACAGATATTTTGAAACATATGTTTTACCAAATATCATGCAACAAATAAACAGATTATGAATGTATCAATGGCCTTGCAGAACTTAATATACTGGGACGCTTCACCCATTCTTTGCCTTTTTTAAGGAAGCAAATGTGCATAATTGGAGATTTTTAAAAGCCACACTAATGCTTTTAACATTTAATGAGGAAACCGGCCAAAGTAAGTTCCCAGATGGTGGAAGCTGCTGGTGAACCACATCCGGCCATCAGACCACTTAGAAGAAACACCTGAAGACCCATCTGTTCCAGGAATACCTGCACTGGCTTCCGCCACTGCATGCTCCGTGGATGTTCACGCTTTGTTTGGGAGATGTTATGTGGATCCTGCTCCAATACTGCTCACACTTGAACCTGGGCTTTCATTGGAAGCTCAGCCTAGCTGTACCAACGCTTAGAAGACTCTTCTACAGCATATATATTTATAATGTGCTATTTGCCTCACTTCTGCATCGCTTTGGACGAAAGCATTTGCTAAATAAAGGTAAATGTAAAGGGAACAGCCTTAAAAAGGCTTTGGTGAAAGCTATGCAATGACAAGCACATTCATGACCGGTAGGTGTCTCAAGGGCTTCAATAATGAGACTTACTGCTTCCACCTCTGCCGGGTCATACCAAACGTTGATATAGGGGTGCTGTAAGGCCTCGTCCACAGATATCCGCTTTGCGGGGTCAATGATCAGCATCTTTGATAGCAGGTCTCTGGCCTGGCTGGCTGCAAGAAAACGAGTCACATTCGGCACAAGTTAATTAACAGCAGTCGAGTAGAAAAATATGGAATCTCAGACCAGATCTCACACAATCAATAGCACACGGTGTAATTCGACAAAAAATGTCTCATGTTTATTCATGTTTCAGAAATAATAAAAGAACTAATAATACCTCACAAACGTACAGAATTCAAAACATTTTTTGCCTCTTCTTCCTTTATGTAACACATATTAACATATATTGCCAATTATTCATATTACAAGTAGTTGTATAAGATTATTAAAGCTATAGCGTATACAGAAGGCACCATCATTTTAAGCCTATGCATTAAAAATACTACAAGTATTCCATTAAAAATCTACTTCCCTCACCATGTGCAATTGCTACAGCTACTTCCTGTAACGGATGAGCTTCATGCTACAGAAGACCAGCAAACTCCAGGATGGCCATCTAACATTTACACATTCAGCATCTTTGCAGACAATATCACCTCGGTCAATTTATTGCATACATGAGTTTATATTTGAAAAATGTAATTTATATGTGACACCATTTTATTCCCAATTACTTTGATACATCTGTAAAACTACATTATGGCTATGCCATCTGGAAGCTAAGGCAAATATCTCTGAGATATATTCCATGTTCGTGTTACAGTCGTACTCTGTGTTCACAAAATCAGCAAAGGGGAACCAACTTCTCTCCAGCACAGCCAGCACTGCAGAAAATGCAGACCCTCACCCTTCAGTTTGTTGTGCTCCGAATCCGCGGGAAAGAGGCAATCAGGGAAGAGTTTAGGGAACGCCAAGCCCGCGTACTTGGGCCGGTTTTCCACGTAATTCCGCACTGTGGGTTGCAGCTTCTTCATGAACTCCGGCGACGGCGTTCCGAGCTGCTCGATCACTTTGTTCCACTGGTCAATGTCTGAGAGAAGCCTAGTTAAAGAAATCTGCTACACTGCACGCGACCGACACCTTTGTGGTGTTGGGAAAAACTTGGAGGAAATCCCTTCAGTATAACACAAATAAAAGACATACAGTTAAATCATCTTAATGGGTCCTTTTTAGAATTTAAATCTTTTAATATGAATGAACCAAACAGAAGAAGCAATTGGAGCCTAAAACCCCTATATTACTATGTGAATTTCTAATATGAATAAACGTTAAAAGAAGCTGCGTAGATTCAGTAGTGACTCCCACTGTGTATGCCATGTGGATTTCATCCAAAGGGGATTATTCAATGCAAAGGTGTAGATTTGGGTATGGATGGTGGGGACTGCGGCAGGACTGAGTGTGTTTGGGGCTGATTTGGTCCCTACCAGTGTTAAATCAAATGCCCTCGAGTCAATATTAATAATATTTCATCGAGTGCATAATACATAGAATTATTGTAAAACTAACGAAAAGACATTGTCTTAAGTAATCCTCAATTAAGTGCCGATTTGCCTGCGGGGGGCGGATCACCGGTGTGCGTCCTGAGGATGGGGCACCCGTTTAGCACCTGGCAGCAAGCAGCAGTGTGAGACAGCAGCAGACTGAGATGGGGGGAAGCTCTGTGCAGAGCCAGATCAACACCGGAGGGGGGGCCATGCAGACACGATGGCCATTTATAAGGGGACTGACGCTGGAAAACAAAAGTTCACGACAAATGCAGTCAAGAAATTGGTGCTAGTGTGTGACAGGGCGCAGCACAGACGCGCTAAAATTACTCTCCGTCATTCATACTTCTGGAATAATTGAATAATCCAACCTGCAGCATAAGGGCAGTCACAAGCACCTGAATAAATAAGATTTCCAACAAGGAGGAGATGGCAGTGTTGTTTTTTACTGCACCATTTTACAAGCCATGGTGAAAATGTATGGATTCTAGCCCACATAAATGTCAAGTAAGAATTAAAGGTTACACTTTACAATAACTGCACTTTCATAACGCATTCATAGAACATTCATAAGCAGCATGTAAATATACCTTAACATCCTAACATCCCTTAGCAGCTTTAATATACTTAAATACCAAACATTATAATTGTACAATCATATAATGTTTGCTTTTAATGTAAATTAAAGTTAAGGTATATTAAGATGTTAAAGTATATTTACAAGATGCTTATGAATATTATGTGTGGAGTATATAGGTTTAGGATATGTAAATGTAATCCTCTAACCTGTCAAAGGAGATATGGGAAAGCGATTCTCTGCTGAGTTTTACACGTAATACTCATCCATCAAGTTTACACTTCATTCCTCTCTACTAGAAACAAGATCCATCCTCTGTCCACCTTTCTAGACACAATTAATGATTTGCATTTCAAGCACTGGGTTGTTTGAAATGATAAGATACCCCACCTGAGTACTATAGCAAAAAAGGAGTATAATTAACAAACCTACTGTCAAAACAGTACAGTGGAGTACAAGTATCCATATTAAACTACATTTCATAACCCCTGACACGATATTTTGTGTCATATTACTAATATGTGATAATTTTGAAATTTATGCCGAGTATGAGAGCATGCATCTACAGATTCATTTGCACCCACTGTGGAATAAAATTAATCTGAAAATGAAAGTGAGAACCTGCCTGGAAAACCAGCCCCTACTGCCATATTGGAAATTAAAGGTTATTAAAGGAGCAGGCTAGGTGTGATAGCTGTGACAGTGAGGTAAGGATACGATCAGTTCCTGGAAAGAGCACTGTTCCTCTTATCACCTCGCCAAATATACAGCCCACTGACCACATGTCCACTGCAACCAAAACCACACACCGTGAGGGGAAGGAAGTGAAAATCACTGTCTGCCTTCACTTCAAGCGGCAAAAACGCAGTGCTGTGTGTCACCTTCTGCTAACTTCATTTACATTACAGGGGACGTTATAAGCACCACTGTCTGAGAGACAGACTGCTGAGGGGAAAAAGTCAGAAAATAATTCATTGTCACTGACAGCTACAAAATGTTAAATATTAGCTCCTAGGGAAGCGGAATTGGGAAAAGAATCAGCTTTATTCTGTCAGGCCATGACTGTTCATCTTCATTTTTCTATGTTCCGAATCAGGAGTGAAAATATTCTTCATTTCCATGGTAGACATACCAGCATTACTTTCAGTTTTGTAATGATCTTAAAATTTCTTGAACATTTTGTTAATATTTCATTCTGTTTTAATTGCCCCTCAATAAATTGTCCTTTGAAAGACTAATTTACCTATCATGCATAACAATGAAAAAGTTTGTGTATGACTAAATAAATATGAATTTTACAAAGGTTAAACTGAGACATTTAGGAACAATTTTTTTACAGTATACTGTTTTAAATAATATCATAGCCAATACGATAACATTGTTGATATTGCATTAATGATTGTATTTCATATAAGCTCATTTACACATCACTGGAGCCTCCTGTTTCACTCGGAATATTGTCAGTGGTTTTTAAATTATCATTCTGGAGACTATTCCTCAACTCAAAATACTCTCAGAAGTGCCCAAAAGGACTGCAATGGTGAAATAAATCCATTTCTAGTTGTAATTATAACTATTTCGAGTGATGCATTTTGTATATAATTCTTGAAAGCAAATATGGTAGTTTAAAGAAAATACCCTTACAGCTCATTGTTTCATATCACCACAGACATGACACACAGACACAGACAATTCAGACATACCAAAGGGAAAAAAAGACTGTATTTGAGAGAAGCATTGTTCCACATCTGCAATGTCATTTCCACAAAGAGCAGTTCCTCTAAGCTGACTATTATGAGTTTGAATTTCTCCATCAGGCTAGTCAGTATTTCAGCCTTAGAGTGAATCGCACGCCCAGTACGAGTTTCCCATCATCGTGACAGCATTTCTTAAAGCTTTTAACAATTCAGGGTGACCTTGGTCAAGGTCGCTGAAATATAACGAGCTACATCATATCAAGGCTTAGACATGTGGCACTTAGGCCTAGAAACCAAAACAGGAATGACAGTTAGAGCAACATGGAAGCAATGAGGAAACTCCAAAGCCATGATAAGCTACTACTAATAGGAAAGGGGCTGCCATTTTTGATCAGATTAAGTTAGTCCATTTGTGGTCTTGGAGGACTTCAGTACTGTGAAAAATATGCAATGACATACACGTTGAAAATATAGCCAGTTAGATGACATGATGTGCCCTCCGCTCTACGCCTAGCAGTGATGACATGATGTGCCCTCCGCTCTACGCCTAGCAGTGATGACATGATGTGCCCTCCGCTCTACGCCTAGCAGTAATGACATGATGTGCCCTCCGCTCTACGCCTAGCAGTGATGACATGATGTGCCCTCCGCTCTACGCCTAGCAGTAATGACATGATGTGCCCTCCGCTCTACGCCTAGCAGTGATGACATGATGGGCCTCCAGTTCCAGGTCTGGACATTATAACGTTAAAATGTACGACAGAGATCAGAATATAGAAAGAAATGGTACTGCCGCCACAAAGAAATAATTATTAAAAGTGTCGAAATGAAGAACCATGCAAAAAGTTCTTAAGAAGAAGAAACCCTTAATACTCTCTCACATTCAGCATAGTCGGGTCAACTATAAAGATTATCAACTAATCAATATCGCCTGTCTTTCGCCTGACCTTTCAGCCCTCATACGCATTCCACGTGGCGGTATGATGGTACTTTAGGTTACAGTTGCAGATTCTGCCTTATATCACTCAATGCATGTGGACATTTGCTACAAATTTAGTTACAACTACTGTAAAGAAGAATTTCATGAAAAACATATATACTTTCCCATCCAACCCATTATTTCTTTGTTGGCACTAGAATTAGTAATGATAAAATAGTATGACATTTCAATTTAAAGGACAATATTCACTAATAATAGCCAAATTGGACTCACACACTTGTGCTTTGGCTGTTGCTCTTTAATTTGTTTTTGAAATAAATTGCAAACACTCAAACAAGGATACAGTCCCTTCCTGGAAACAGGATTTTGTGGCGAACCATTTCTCCCATAATGCACCCAACAGACCATATATCCACTGTCAGCACATGGAAAGAGTGGAAAGGGAAAGAGATTAGCATAAATGACACACTGCTGACAGAAATGAGTGAATGCAGAGTGTTATTCTGAAAAAGGAAACGTTAGTCACCATTATTCTTGCACACAGTCATGCAGTGCTTGAAGGTGCGTTTAGGTTTGACATAAAATCCACACCCTCCCTTATGCACTAATTTCTAGTGTAATAATGTAAACTTTTGGAATAATAGCAGACACAGAGATTAGTATATAGTTACATGATGTATAATCAGTGATGAATTTCAGGAAGTATTAGCTATACTGTTTCAGTAGACTTCATTTTTATTTGAAATAAATTTACTGTGCTGCCTCAACTAGACACCGAAACTCACAGAGAATATAAGTGCTTACTAATGTATGTGTATCAAACTTATCCTCATAGCCGCATAATCACTATACTTATATTCCCACATTGTACAGTATATACACTGAAGTTGTGTTCAACGATCAATTCAAGTACATAAACTACAAAGGTCCAGTCATACCGTTCTCTTTGTAGCCCATGCCAAGGATGACCTCCGGAGCCCTGTAGTATCGTGTCACGACGTAAGGGGTCATCATGAAGCTGGTTCCTGCGGTTCGCGCCAGGCCAAAATCTAAGATCTTAAGCGTGCAGTCGGATTTAACCACGATATTACTGGGTTTCAGGTCCTGCAGATGGAACAAATGCCAAGAGCTGCAAGATCATCGAAAAACTCTGACAAAGCAAAATTTTATTGGTAATATTTACTAATAATAGTAAATAATTAACGAACTAATTTAATATTATGCTAATAGAAATTAGTAAATAACATGATGCAATATTACATGTTACGCATATATCAAGTTGTTAGTGCTTCCCTTTATGTTTTCAAAGTTCAAGTTAAATGTTTTTTTATTTGTCACATGCAGTCATACTCATACAAATACAAACACACTAATGGCCAGAATTGGAGAATTGTTGCATTTTTGGCATCACGCTATAAAAATTACTACACAAATACTTGCGGTAATGTTTATAAACAATAGAAGGATGTTACAAATGTCATACATTGGACGATTAAATAACTAACTGGAACAACTGTTGAATAAAGTTCTGTAATCTCTAAAAATTGGATGATTTTTGGCCTCTAGTGTACAACGAAATGCTTTTGTTTATGAAATACAACCTGCTTTTGAAAGCTCAAACAGCTAGAACTGGTCTTACTGATCGTTCTCACCCTGTGAATGATCCCAGCGGAATGCAGGTGTTTGATGCCACACAGCATCTGGTAGAGTAAGTATGACATTCGTTCGTGGTCCAGCTCCATTTGAATCACCTGGCACAGGTTGGCATCCATTAGTTCCATGACCAAATACCTGAGAAAGACATGCCATGTTTTCAAAGTAGCATACATTTAAGCCAGTGCTGTGCAACGCTAAGCTACAGAGGGATCAGCAATGGCATCAATCACAGGTCTTTGGGTGCCAGTCTACAAATTACACCTTTAGTTGGTCAACCTTCAATCAACTAGTCAACCTTTCCTATTAAACTAAGGGGCAAAAAGACCCATAAATTTGCATAACCAGTCTCTTCACTGCAGTTGAGAACATCAACTATTATAATAAAAATAAACAGCACAGTTTCTACTAATGATTGTTTAGTAATGAAATGTTTCATTTCGGTTGGCTGTAATGACAATGTAAGGTGATTCATTCATGTTCAAGAACCATTTACCCACTGCAGGGTCATGGTGGACCTTAGCCCTGTCCAGGAAGCACAATGTGGAAGCCCATTAAATTCACCTGCATGCTAATGCTCTGTTACATGAGATACTTTCAAGTCTTTCAAGCCTGGAACTGAGAAAAGCTGAGAAAAGGTAGGCATTCCTGGATGAGATGCCAGTCCGATGCAGACCAAGCAAACACAATAAGTAATGTAGAGTCACCAAACTCAAACCCCCTGTTCACAGGGTCAAAGGCAAAACTCCGCCTCCCCGCCTTGTAGGTCTGAAGCTACAATGATTTACAGTTTAGGGGAAATATTTCTAAACCTATTATAACTACCTGAATTTCTACAGAAATGGGCCCCATAACTTGATTTAATCATCACTTAGTCAAAGTAAATAAAGCTTTATTTATAATATCTAACAAACCACACAACATTTTATACTTTACAATCTTCTAACAAATGTAACATGAAAAAAAAAATCAATTTTCTTAAACATTTACACAGTTCAGGGGTTGATTAGCTGAAAATGATCATTTAACAAATAGCTAGACTCCATTTCCCTCTGATTACCTATTAATCTAAGATAAAGGGCTCAAATTAAATTAGCTTGGGAATTTTGGTGGAAAGTAATCAGAATGATACAAAATTTCAAATAATACATCGCCTTTGGATTTCTACTTTATTAAATCCAAGACTTTTTGTTTTAAACTATTTTCAAAGTGTAAAATTTTACACAGTTATACCAAAAGAATTTAACCAAGATTAGGTTTCTACCAATAATAATGTATAAAGAGCTGCAGAGAACTCGACTGGTTGTTTTAAACAAAATCTTGGTCTGGATTTTAATTTTCTGGACCTGAACTGTTGATCTGTGTAGAGGACAGGCAAAGAAACACAAAATGAATAACTACACACTAAAGGTGACAATTAGGGATGAGTTAGCATTCTTGAATATTCCAGAAAAAACATAAAATTGAAAAAACTCTTAAAATTGATTAATAAATGAGCTATTTAAATATCATTTGAGGTGAACAAGCACGCAAGAACTGAGAACTTGCTGACATTAGTATTTTGGATTTCTTAGGGACCATGAAGAGTAAATGCAAGAAATTTGTTTGCACAACAAGTAACATCTCATAAATATTTTAAATGTATACTCCATAAACGCACCTGTGTGTGTGTGTGTGTGTGTGTGTGTGTTTGGTGGGGGCAGGGTAGATTGAATATTATTTGAATAATAACTAGTAATTCTGCCTGAAATGTATATCCTTGATAACAGCAGCCATAAATATCCATAGTGTGCAGTTGGCAGTACAGTGGCAGGTAGTGCAAGAAAGAATATGCATCTACATACATAGACTGTGCATGTGTGAGCTGAGCAGGCCGGAACGCTGGTGTGCCGGTCAAGAACACCGTGCTCATTAAGCACTCATTAAACATTGTCTGGGGAAAGACGCTCTTCCTCAGCCTCTCTGTGCCTGACCTTCAGTCAGCAACACTGTTTCCCTGACCTCAGCACAGAGAGGAGGTCATTGCTGGGATAGCTTGGATCCTTAATTTTTAGTGGCCCAGGACCTGCATCTTCTGATGTAAAGATTCTGGATGTCGGGAAGTGCATGTCTGATCATGTGTTCCACTGACCTAACAAGCTTAGTTCTCCTTAATAGTCACATGTTGTCATGTCGAGCCAAGCTCTAAGAGTAGTACACATGTTGGTGTTGATGCAGTGTAAGGCAGAAAAGTTCAATTAAAAATGTATTGGATAATTAGTTTTAATTGCACATTTGCTTTGATATTCATATCTTTCTTAGTAAAGAAGTCATCAAATGTCATGTAATTGCTCAGGGAGGTGGAGAGTCACAAGCAGAGACTTATATCCTCAGTCGATGAAAGAAAAAGCTTAATATGAAAGAAAAGATGAAGCACTGAAGAGCCCTTCAACGGACCTGCAGGTCTGATGCATTTTTCAAGCTCATGTGAATGTGAAACTGTCTGCTGCTCCACAGACATGCAGTGAGCAGCAGGCTCAGGGTCAGAAGGATAGCGCAGGGGTCTAAAGATCTATGACAAAATGCACAACTCCACGCACCTCCACACAAACGGGCTATGGAGTGGTTGGACAGACACAAGAAATTACAATTGGGCTCGACTAAAGTAACAAAAGGACTAGACTGAAACATATTTTTTTGCAAAATGGCAGAGGCCCTTTACCTAGTAAATAATTTAGTGGATTTTGCGGACGCTGCACCTGCAGTTCAGACACTGGCTGTTTGGTCTGTTTTGAGCTGCAGTTCAGGCACTGGCTGTTTGGCCTGTTTTCTGCTGCAGTTCAGGCACTGGCTGTTTGGCCTGTTTTCAACTGTGTTCCCTCATGCTCCTTTGAAAAGTCACATATACGAGGTCTGACTGCAAGAACGCTGTCACATACCTGACAAATACTGCTCACCTTCATACCTTTGTCATTTAGTTAAATTAAAATTAAAGCCTTTTTCACATGGTGTTCCTTACTTTGTCCACCCTTGTATAGCAAATATACAGAGAAAGAAATATATAAGTGTATATGAATGATTAATAAATAATATTGTACTTACACATCCTGGAATTCCTCTAAAGACTTCTGTGGTGTAAAAACATTTAATAAGCTGATAATCTGAAAAAGAAACAAGTGAAACAGAGTTTTAGTCTCAGCTATAGTTGCACATAATAAAAAGTAAAAAAAAAGCAAATGGACTTCATCACCTTCAGGTGTCGCTAATGTTACAGAGGAAATCGACTGGGTGGATGGATGGATGGATGGATGGATGGATGGGTGGGTATGTGATATGGAGGTTCAGCCAGCAGCACTGCTGCCTCATACCTCCAGGGCTACAGGTTTCAATCCCCTCTGCTGTGTGGTTTGTGACTGTAACTGTGCTGTTATTGACTGGCAACCCAAACTGGGTACTTTCATGCCTTGGATAAGCTTCATGGGTTGGCAGATGAATGGATTTCCCCTTTAATCTCAACTTTCATTTCATCTTAATTCTACAAATTTCCAGTATTCTCCCCTGGATGCATGATATAATTACATTCAAACTCTCTTGTTAAGCTCCAGTCCGAAATCCTAATAATGAGTATTCAATTAAAGTTTATCAGTGTACATCTGCACTGTCATCTTGGGGTTCCCAGTAAATGGTTCAAAGGCCAGACCAGGCATTAAAAGGAAATAGACGCTTTGCTTAAATCTGAAGACTTTTTCTCCAACACCTACTCACCACTCTTCCACATTTTCAACACATTACTTGACATCCGAACAAGTAGTTAACCTAGCACTAGTATGTGAACTTACAAGGTGAATATAGTTTCGCTCTTTTGTTCCCTTCATGTCACTGTGGGGTTTCCTCTGGGCACCTTGGTTACCCCCCCACAGTCCAAAAGGTTAACTGGAGTTACTGTACCAACTTGCCCATAGGTATGTCTGTGTGTGAATGGTGTGTGAGTGTGCCCTGCGATGGGCTGGCGCCCCATCCTGGGCTGTATTTTTAAACATTTTTCAATGCTTCTTTATTGAGAAATATTGTAAATAACCTTCAAATAAAAATGGCTCAATGTGTCAAATTAAGTCAGTCTTTTCAAATGTTTTTAGGGTAGTTCATCCATGGATAAAATTTTACTCGTGCGTTACACACTGCGAATGTAGATCTCCGTCCCACACTGTAAAGCATCCCCAAGCAATAGACATGTTTCCCATTAATGTTTCACCTCACCTATCATGCAACATTAGTAAGGGAATGGAAGGGGAGGGGTGGGAGATATGACTGTGGATGGAAACTGAAAGGACTGGGGACAAAAAGTAACATTAGCTGGTAAACTACTTGATCTCCTCATGAAAATGGCCATATTTAGACTGATTGGCCAATTGGGAGTGAGCGTCAATCTGGGCGAAAACCAGCCACTGGCCATCCTTAAGGCTGCACCCTTAATCAGTGTAGTAAATAAAATTAGCGTATGTTCATTCTAAATATAATAACATACAAAAGAGTCACCTGCTGTGGTTGTAAATACACAGAATAGATGCAGCAAATCATTCGCCTTCGTGCCAACATGAAACCACAGAGCCAACACTACAGGCAGTGAAAGGAAACCGAAAGCTAATCATTCGGCAAGTTCCCTGTCGGGTTAGTGCGCGCACTGACGCAGCGACACGCTCCCCAGCAAGCGACAGAATGGGCGCGCAATGTGAGTGGAACAGCAGAGAGAGGACTCTGGCACTCAGAAAGGAATGACCCAGCTCAAGGACACTGCTGGCAGTGAGAGAGAGAGAGAGAGAGAGAGGGAGAGAGGGAGAGAGAGCCTTAGGTAGGAGAGCTGCAGCACTAGAAGGATTAAGATCCGTAGAAGCGCTACAATTCTGCCTCATAGCAGCCTCAGAAAGCTCCATCAACTATTTGGTGTCATTCCTAAGACTTAATTATTAAATAATAATAATAATAATAATAATAATAATTACTATTGTCATCAGCAGATAGACAGGGTAGCCATCAGTGGACAGTAATTTATTTTGAATATTTTATTATTATTAATTTGGTGAGGGGGGCCACAGGGGTCACATATTTACTGGGGATGACCAATGCTTACCCCCC
>JAODUD010000117.1:18311879-18326163 GCA_026784285.1 Stomatorhinus walkeri
GTTCAGTCATTCGTTCAGTCATTCGTTCAGTCATTTGATCAGTCGTTTGTTCAGTCATTTGATCAGTCATTTGATCAGTCATTTTTCCAGGCCCACTTATGCAGGTTATGGTAAGACCAGAGTCCCTAGACCCTGTCCCAGAACGCAGACGTATATCTGTAGGGGGGTGTAACTGTTTATTGTGGGGCCCAGGCAGACATGTATCAATGGCAATCCCCCCCCAACACCAGTTCACCTAAACTGTCTTTGGATTATGGAAGGAAACCGAATGCAGACCAGTGTAAAAAAGGAAAATATGCAAAATCCACAGACAGACACAAAATCAGGTACAGAATCAAAGCCAGAACTGAGGACTTATTACTCTGACTAATATGTGATCTTTTTCTTATGAGAAAACCTATCTCTTTCCAATGCAGTGGTCCATCTCATTATATAACCAAGACATGAGCATCATGTTCCTCATCAGTTTCTACTTCAAACCCATCAAAACACTTCTGCCCTGATTCTGAATTTCCAAGCTTTTGCCCAGATCTTAGTACAACTGCAACCTTTGATTTTAGCCAAGCCAGTAGTCTGATTGCAGTTTGTCCTGGTGGTTTCCAACGTCTTGCCTGCTGGACCCTTTGTTGGTGATGATTGTTACTAGGAGATAAAAGCTGACTATGGCTTTGATGTCTTCACCACCCACACGAAGGTTACCTGCCAGTCCTGTGGTTACATTGTCTGCTTTCTTCACATTTTTATTTTTTACATAACGCCCATTACTTTATCATAAGGATATTCAGATCTTCCTCATATTCTACTTTATGTTCTAGACGTATGGTGTTGTACAGGTGTGTATCCTTGTCAGTCTCCCTTGCTGATCTGGAAGAAGTTTCTCCATCCTGAACGTGGGTTCTTGTCCAAGGTAAAAATTCTCCTTTAAAGCAATCAGACGCTCTAGGAGACCAATTTTTCCAAGAACATTCCATAATTTAACATGGTCATCACAATCAAAGTCTCAACTGTAGTCAGTAACCCCCAAGTTCACCTTCTGGTATTCCTCGTTTTTTGATTACCCATCATGCATTCAGCAATGCCATCTCTTGTTCCTCTTCCTTTCCTGATACCAGCAAATATTTTGGGTGTAGATTTCTATGTAGATTCTATGTATTTCTATGTAGATGTCCAATCAGTGCTGAATGAGTTCTAACATCTCGCTGACATGTAATATGAGGAATATAAACAAGACCTTGCATACTCTGTCAGGTCTCTTTGATGTCAGAATATAAACTGATCCTATATATCCATCCATTCACATTAGACAACACCTAAAGTAAGCAGGGACTCGAGGTCCCAACACTAATATTATAATATCTCAGTGAAGAACGTCAACTACAAAAATATTACATAGGCTTTTTCATTCTCCAAAATCAATTTCAGGGGAAATAATGCAGATAATCTGTTTAACCCATTGAAAAATAAATAGTCATTGTTTCCTTCAAACAATAAAAACACACGATTTCTATGGATACTAATATTACACATCCTGTATCCTGATTATTAATGCAAACAGCCAGTTCCTCCAAAGAGAAAATTATGTGGTTACAGCTAAACAGAAAACTTATCCAGACAAGAGGTTTGACCAAGAATTAAAATGGGCAAGAAGTATAATGATTGTTGATAATAGTCATGGAAGCATTTCAGGAACACGTCCTGGATTTTCATGGACTAAAGTATTGAGAGTCTATGGAAAATGCCACTACGAAACAAGAAACATCCAGTCAGTGACAGTTTTGTTGCCAAAAACACAATGTTATTGAAAGAGGTCAGGGGAGAATGGCCAGACTTGTTAAAGCTAGCAAGAAGCCAGAAAGTACAAAACATCTCAGCATGACACTGTCCACATAATATACATAATAATATGCCTCTAAAATTAATCCATGCCTGAAAGATTTCAAGGTGTTCAGGAGCTAGAAGCATGTCCCAACCCAGTATTAGTTAATCATGCCTAATAAATTGGCCACTCGGCATGCAACCCAAAATAATCAAAAAGATTTCAATCTATTATTCAATTTCTACCAAATCCTGCCTCTGCTCTGTGTATGAGACGTTTGCATAGCATCTTCCTGCATTGCCTGGTATTTTTGCGCACAATCCAGTTTGGCTAACTGATGGCTTGAATTTGCCTATAGGATGTGTCCTGTGATGGACTGACATCCAGGCCAGAGGTGAACAGTGCGCCTCTGCTGCCGGGAGACTCCAGCACTCACCCAACCATAACCAGGATAATCAGTCAGAAGAAGGCTGGATACTCACCAGACGATTCCCTGAGCTCCAGAACCTATAGGCTTTAGATTCTGGTACCGTTTGAGAACTGTGAAGGTAGAATCTCCAACTTCAACACTGTAGAACTGGTTGTCCACTTTGCCTTTGCTCATATTGTAATGCTTGGCGATGTATGACACATCCACTTGTTTTCCAAATCCCTGAGAAAGCAGAGGAAAAATGTAAAATATTACATTTTACATATTAGAAATATAATCAATTGGGCGACATTGTTAAATACTCCAGAGACCAATGGCTAACAATATAATAATGTTATAATATTACAATGTACAAATGAAATCCAAAATATACCAGAATGATATCATTACTGTCAAGTTATGGAAGAAAACCTTATGTGGGCAACAGAAGGACACCCCTTGGGTAATGATTTACAGGTGCCAAGTAATCAGGAATAATGACAGTGATGAACATTTAATAGGCTATAATATTGGCCCAAGTGTCTAAGTTTTGTAATCTATTATAATACTGTGTGGAAACTACTACCACCAAGGTCACCTATGAAAAGCGTGAAGTTGGTATAGCTTTCAAAGTCAGGAGAACAATGGAAAGACTGAAACTAGTCCGGTGTTGTGCATGACTCAACGATATCAGTTCCATTTTGTGGACATCTCTTCAATATGACAGTTATACAAATTCATGTCACAAAAACCTGTATAGAAAAATAAGAAACTGACGCGTTTTATGACCCATTTTATGTTCATACAGAAATGCAAGCAAGCAAACTTGCAAACAATATATATTCCTGGTGACTAGAGACTGGAATGCCAAAGAAAGGTGGACAATAAAGGAGCAGGTCAGGACTAATATTGATACCTTAGAACTTTGGTGCTGGAGAAGACTGTGCCATGAACCACAAGGAAAACAAACACGTAGGGAGTTGATTAAATCAATTCTGAGCTTTTACTTGGACCACAAATAAACTGCCTGAGCTGTTTTATTTTTGCAATATTATGAAAACGATCCAGTCTACAGGAAAAGGTTGTAATGTTCAGAAGTTTGAAGGTAAAAAGATTAAGTGAACAGTCAGCAACAAGCTGGATGCACTCGATCGTCATAAGAATGAGCAGGGCTTTGAGAAGCTTTAAGATATGGATGGAAGATTTCAGATATTTCTCACGGAACGCCTTTCATACAGTTGCTAGGAGTCATAAACTCGATGACATCTAATACTGGTAATAATATTTCTTTACAACAGTGATTCACCCAACACATTGTCTCTGACAATCAAGTTACTTTTTGAATTTTTGAAAATGAACTTCCTGTTACCAGAAATGAACCAAAAATAGTTAATGACTTAAGTCTACTGAAATTGCCTGCATAAATGAACGGCAGCCATAACAATAAAGCTGTCCTTCAAAAGAATATGCGACACAGAAACTTTTGTCAGCCCATCAATACTTGTATACTGTGTATTCATTATTTATACAGAATTTCATCCAGAATTCATGTGTGGGCATTTCCTTTGTTAACTTCTTTGTTCATCAGTCATCCAGTCTGTCACTTACAGCTTATCCTTCCTTCGTTATTAACATCTTTGCTGAGTTTCAAAGAGGAACACAGGGCATTCCATTTTAGAAACAGTTTGATATTAAAGGGGCCAGCGAACCAGGAACACTGGGATTACCTCAATTGTAGTCTTGGTGGTTTCATTAAAATATACCATCCCTGTATTTGGTTCTGTATAGACTTTGATGATATTCGAGGGTTTATTTTCAACATTTTATAGCAGTATAGAATTACATGTATACATAAGTCCAGCAAAATGGTACTTAAATGGAGAGCATTAACATTTTACTTAAATAATCAAAAGCATGGTGTATTTTTTAATGGGCGGCAAATATAGTAATTTTGTGCTTGACAAACAAAGGCAGCTATTGCCACTTTGGCTAGAGCCTTGTCCATGCAGTAACACAAGAATGTGGCTCTTTTGGTGGATGAACTGCATCCAGCTTCAGCTGCTTGAATGGTGCTGAAAGACACTGCCTTCCTGAACCGGAGAATGATGGGACTCATTGCCCCGTCTGTGGGGGTTTCCTCACAGTCAGCATCTCAATGAAAGCTGCTTTGATAGGCCGTGACTTGAAAGGCTGCGACTTGATAGGCCACGACTTGATAGGCCGCGACTTGATAGGCCGCGACTTGATAGGCTGTGACTTGATAGGCCGCAACCTTTCTGCCAGGTCCTTAGAAGAGGACGCACGGTACTTGACCTGTATCAGACAAAGCATGTATTTCTTTCTTATTTTCTGAAAGATGGAAAAATCCATACAGAAAAATCTGCCTTACAGCTGCCCATCCTGGACAGGGTCGCAGAGAGAATGAGAGAGAGACTGAGACCTCATCCAAGGCAGCATAGGGTAGTCTTTGGATGGGATGCCAAGGAACTGCATGTCTTTGGTGTGTGTGGGAGATATGGGGAGAACATGGACAATCCACATGCACAGATAAAAGGTGAAACTTTAACACACAACCCTCTAGGTTTAAGGTAACAGTGCTAGCCACTTCGTAAGCCCACAAACAAAAGAATATTATTATTTTAATTGTTACTGATATTGTTGTTGCAAGATCTATTAATAAATATCTTAAGAAATATTCATTTCATTATTTTTATCACGTGTTACGTGTAATTTTCAGTTGAAGCTTATAATACAGTACGCGTCATTAGGTTATGCCTTTTTACGCACTAATTAACATCACCAAAACCAAGATGGTTATCTCTGAACATAGACACATTTTTAGGAATAAAAGGAAATGGAAATTATGAATACTGTACCTTTTTTTACCTGTAAGGAACACACACCTGACAAAAGGCAATCTTTACATCCAGGATCGGTTCACTGCAGTAATATAAGAAATGTCGGCTCATAAATACCTGCAAGAGGAAACGATAAGAAACATTACGTGAGTTGGATTTTTTTTTAATCTATAATCATTAATCATTAGCTGCATAAGGAAATTCTTATTGGGAAAGACATAACATCGAAGTAAATTTTATAATTTACTTATAAATTTTATAATTTATAAATATTACTCGGAGATGTACCAGCAGATAAATTTGTCACCTAAAGGACAAACGAGCATGCTAAACATTAGCAGTGATATGATGATGAATCGATTTTAAGTATCCAGAGAGCTCAAAATTAAGTCAGAGTTAATAAAAAGTAGTAATAATAATGTAATAATAACACTAAATTAAAGACAGACGGAAATGAAACCCACAACCCAGGAATCAAGCTTCATGGTGCTATCCGTCACACAAACCAGGTTGGCAATGTATCACTGTAGATAAATCACTCAGATATTTAAGTCTTACAAGCCGCCACTGCATGTAATACACTGAAACAAGGATTATTACAATATTGTAATAATCAAGTAAATGTTAATCAAACTTAGAAGAATGTGTTTAACTGTTCCAAAGGAAAACCAAGGGCAAAAGGTACTGCTGAGGTTAATAAGCCTTGTGTATGGCAAATAAAAAAATGACAATGGAGACACAATTCAAATGAAACCAATAATGTCCAAAAAAGCATATCATACATTTAAAGAGATTTTTGATGATGCTGCTAAAAATGTCAAACATGCGCCAGATATTCAGTGGAGAGGAGATATTCAGGATCGTGCATTTGCCATTCTTCAAAACATTTTGAAAATCAATGAAACACAATATTTTAGAAAAATATTACAAAATGGTAAGAACCATGCATGATTTTTTTGAAAAAGACTAAAATGTGTTTAAATTCATTTCACAAAAACAAATGAATATTTTAACATTGAACTTTTAAAAAACACACGCCTAAGATATAGTTAAACATTATGCAATGGTTAAATGCTTCTAGGACAGATAATGATTAAAAATCAATGAAATATTTCTAAAATAAATTATAATACTAAGTTATTACTGGCTACGTTACCGGAACATTTGATGTCTGTCCCTAGCAACTGCCACGAGGGGATTTCTTTTTTCTACATAAGTACTGCCATGGTCTGCGGAATTTACTCTCATTTGGGAAATTCTGATAATGAGTGTTTTAACAAGGCACTCAATCAAGCCCCTGGTGTTTCACTGCCAAGGAGTCGTTACACTAAATCTCAGCACTACTCCAGATTTATTCTACTAAACAAACAGTTCCATCCCATTCCATAAGAGATGTGCATATAAAATCAATATACCACCGTTAATTTCATAATTACAGACATAAACTGAAAAAAACTGAATACATTTCCACTAACCGCCACTGGCTACATTTCATCCCCAATCAAAGTGAAGTTTATCAATTAATTGTTAGACACAATAGGACTGGCAAGAGGCCAATAAGATAAACTACAGAAACAAAATCTGTGGCAATATAAATTATATAGTCCAATAAACAGAATCAAAAATTAACCATAAACATAAATGCATATTACTTAATAATAATCGATTTACAGAATGCAAATAACAAATAATAAAAAGAGAGAGTAAAAACAAAATAAAATTTCACATTCATACAAATCATCCAAATTTGCCATAGTGAACCTTTGTTCAGTAATATTATGCCCAGAGCAGCCAAGAGATTTTACTGTCTTTATAATCTTGCATTCTCATTAAATCGAACCGTCTGTTCATTTCATTTCAGTCACTAAAATAGTGCATCTGCTGCAAATGTTTTGCAAATTCTTCAAGTAGTGTGGCTGCCACAATTTAGTCTTTTGCTAATTAGATGGTTTTTGGATTTCAGTTGAAGTTTTCGCATCCTATTGGAATGTGGTATAAGTGCCTGACGGAATCATGGCGTTATTGGGAGAAGCAGCCATTGAAAATAATCAGCTGCAATTGCATCATTATTTGTTATCCAGCTATAAGACAATTGAGAAGAACTCAGCTGACTTCACCTTATTTAAGATCACAGGTAGGGAGAGAAATGCTGTTCTTAAGTATGAAATTTTGTCAGGTTGCAATTTAATAGTCCTGGAAACTCAGGCATTTTTCGACATTCTCTTTTTCTTCGTTTTCACTTCAGTAAATGATAATATATCTTATCCTGTGGATAACCATAATTTGAAGGCATTTCACTAAACACCAAATAAATTCAAAAAAAGAGAAAAATAAGTATAATTCAGCATGATACAAATACAAATGATGTACAACATGCAGAGTTTACAAGAGCATGAATAAGAATTATGGTACTGCTGAAAGTTCTCAGCAACATATTTTATTTCCATTTTATTGTCTAAAGGAGACAGTATTATAAATCTGTTACCGAGTTCACCTAAAATTGACTGAAAGAGATATATTCTAATGTAATGGAGACAGATGGTACAGATTGCAATTATCCTCGAAATGTGAAACTTATTAAGTGTGGCTATCATTTCCAATACAAACAGACCTATCACTCTCCTGAACTGCAATGCTGACTGCGCAATTTAAGCTTCATACCTCCCATGAAGTCTAACCTAACAGACAAGCCAGCTTAAGTCACTTTAAACTTTTTTGTGAGAAAGATATTACATGTCATTTCAAACATCACAGTTCTCCTCATGCTTAATTAAACAATATGCATCCTCTTCAAAAGTGGAAATTAAATCAAACATCTGCAACAGTCATATGAAAACAAATATACAAAAGAAAAGAACATTTAATCAATTAATCACATATACTTTTATATAATATTAAATAATATTACAATGTATTCAAAGGTACTGCACATTTATTGGGTCAAAAGACCTAACAGGAGTGAAAAAAGGAATAAAAATAAAGAATTTAGAGAATACAAATCATTTAGATTTTTAAAAAAGCAACATGGGTTACAAATGCTATGGAGGTGGTTTTTTTTTGTAGAAGAAGGTGATGAATAATTTGCCCTGAATCGAGCGTGTCCTTCTAAGGCAGGGGCAGGCTCCGCCTGGAGCAGCAGTGTGTCGCAGAGCACGCGCTCAAGCTAGGGGAAGTGATACAATAGCAGGCGCCTGTGGGACGAGCGGCGACTGCAGCACCACAGACAGCAGCCACCTGCCACCTGCCAAAACTTCTGCACCACTGCTCTGGAGAGCCAGTCGGCACATGGTCGTGGGTCTCCACTCCGGACGCCGCACTCCTGCCGATGACTGATTGCACCAGCTGCACGATTTTTCTAAAACTGCTCCCTAGACACGGCTAGTGCAAGCCGGCTTCTAATGTCTGACTCACAGGCTGTGTTCACTGGTGCTGTGCCGGATCTCATGTTATTCTCTCTCCCCCTTTTTTCAGGATAAAATCGCAAATTTTTTATCTTTCCCTCCTCCCAACTGCATGCTTTCCCCTTCTTTCGTGGAATAAAATTTGCTTCCCCGGGGTCCCGCCTCATGAAACTACCTGCGCTAGTGTCTGTTTATGCTCACGCCCCACCACTGAAGTGGAGAGTCACCTAATGTCATATTTTTGGACTGTGGCGGATACCAGCACTGCAGGACGCAGGAAGAACAGACCTACTTTGGAGGAATCGCGCCCGCCGTCCTGGGGCGCTATTCGCCCAGCCACTGCACTAACAGAATTTAGTCTTTTTGACATGACGATGATTTTAAAATTCATAATAAAAACAATATATATAACATTCTACATAGAAATAAATACTTAGCTAATAGATACTCCCTTATACTCCACGGTTGCCTGTATTTAAAGTGATTCCTTTACTTCTGTCTGTGGTGAATTTTCTGATTTTAATGAACTGGATTCTTAAAAATCTAACAGCAGAAACAAATTCGGTAATATTTTGGTATTTGATATTTATTTACAAAGTTCTCATGCCGCTTAGAGAGAATTTAGGGTTTGGGCAGACGGCTGGCTTATGGCCTCCATCTGTATCCCTTCCAAGGTTCAGAAATATTTTAATGATCTTTAAGATAATTAAGTGCTTTACATTTATGTGACAAGGGGAAAAAAATTAATTTTCCGTCAAAATATAAGACAAGACCTTAATATTGGTTTTAATATTAGACTGACCAAGATACACACTAATTTAATACTATTTCATGTAATCTATACAAATACTAAATTAATACTACTACTTCATTTAACCAACTCCCATCAATGCCTACTTATCTAAGTAAAACAAGGGGGACACGCTAGAGCTGCAGTATTACCCTCAACGGGATTCGGGGCAGTCCCAGGGAACATACACTAAGGGCAATTTAAAGATGCCATCTGGCCAAACTGCATGTCTTTAGACTGGGGGAGGAAACCAGAGTACCCCCCCGTAACCCACAAGATGTGGGCAGAGAATAAACACTGCAAACATACAATGTGGACTTTTTCTCATAATTAAAGTCTGAGACGTTTCAACAAACCATAGTCTGTCTGTCGTTATACCGTTTGCCCTTTAATGAATCATGACACACCCACATACAAAACTGCACTTTAATATATGTGAGCAAATTAAATTTAAACAACAGACCACTCCACAAAGCCATGCATCATCCATTCGGCCGTACACAGACAAAACACAGCCCCTAAATATGCTGACCCTAAAACTAAGAAAATGGGGCACCATCATTTTTTGACTGTCCACACATATGTATAGCGAACCGAGCAGCGATATTTTCTGAGCCTGAAACCGAATTTTCAGTCAAAACTCAATTTTTAAATGTTCATATGTGCAGTTGCGAAGTTTTGCCTTTGCATGGCAGTATTGACAGGAAAAAGACAGGTATTGAACTACACTTAAAAGTCTTTTGGCATAATTCTGAACTAATCAAGCACTGTGTGTATTGTGTGCTACTAATTTGGATAAAATTTGTCTTAACATGCGCACAAAAGTAGTCTCAAACATACACCACATGCGTTTGAAGACATGGGCTATACTTTTGCACAGGATAATCTATTTCTAACATACCTGGATGAGAGTTATTAAGGTTACTCTGCAAAGACACCACAAAACTTTCAGTAGAGCCTCACTTACAAGACATTTGAGATAAAGAAAATAAATTCATGCAAATAATTCTGATATAAACTCATGCACATACTTCTCACTTAGAATTAAACTTTTACTAGAAGGAACATCAGTGTTTTCACTCATATAATGTTAATACTCATCAATATACTGAAAATTATATATACACATCAAGCACAGATTCACATAACTATCTTTCATTGCTTACATATTACAAAATTTGAGACTCTAGTAATGGAACTACTGCTGTCCATTTATTTACAACTAAATGAACTAATGGAACTTTTTTCTTATTTTTCAGCCAGGTAAAATACTTAAGTATTTAATGAATAGAGACAGTTCTGTTTACACAGAATGATTGAAAGTAACTGCAAGGTTAAGTAGCTGTAACTATGACATAATTGCTTTTATTAAATTTTAGGATTCATGGCAGTTTTTACATTGAATTAATAAATGATGTTATTAACAACAAACACTATATAGTAAAATCAGTAGTGAAGCTAAGTTGGAGTAACCAGCTCTCATGACCTTCTGTATTATAAGAGCAATGTTTTAAGGAATGAAAATTGGCAGAAATTAATATTGCACCTTCTCAAATAAGCCTGGACTGCAATGTGTAATCTGTGCTATAAAAGCGTAACGTACACATTGCGGTGAATATGAAGTTATGGTGTCAGTGGAGTCAGTCTGGCATTCAGCCAAGCACTCTCACTACGCCCAGCTCACCTTTCCCATTCCTTTCTTCACTGAAATACCAAGATCACCGGTTTCTAATGAACCCACAGACACATACGCCCTCTTATTCCCTTCGAACCTGAGTAGCGACGGAGAATACAGTGATACTTTGTTAAGATTCCAGGGCAGCAACCAGGACGGATGCTATTTCCCGCATTTCTTAATGGAAAACAGAAGTTTACTCCACCAGTCAATATCACCAATAGGACCTCCACTCTCTCTACAACATTAATTGACTCTGGACCTATCGGGGATTTCAGAGATGTTCATATTGCTAAACCGTGAGGTTGTCCCTCTCAGATGATCAATTCCCCCTTGAAGGTCATCACCCCGGATGAGCATCCCCTGGGAATAGGTAAGATTATCCATTGAACAAATCCGCTAAAATTTCTGGTAGCAGCTATTCACCCAGAAGCAGTCCAGGTGCTCAAACTCTTGTCACCCATAATGTCAGCATTATGTCAGCAAAAACACTGAACATGGCGCCCCTCTGTTTATGCCTGGAAAGCCCTGACACAGCAACTGTGAATAATGTACCACCTGAATATCAAGAGCTCCAGAGCATATTCAGTAAAACAAAAGCTGAATCCCTACCTCCTCCCCAACCCTGGGACTCCATTGAATGGTTCCCTTCTCACTTCCTCAAAGCAGAATTTATCTATTGTTTCATCCGGAATCTCACTCTCTTGAATGGTATATTGATGAAGCCCACAGACCCACGATAATCTGCCGCTGTACCTCTGCTTCTGCATTATTCTTTGCAGAATAAGAAGGATGGCGTCCTTTGCCTCTGCATCAACGAACAAAATCTCAGGTACATCATGGTAACATAATATTACTCACTGCCCTGATCCAAGCAGCACTTGAACAGGTCCATGTTGCTACCATTTTCCCCAAAATGGATCTCAAGAGTGCTTATATAAATGATCACCATTAGGGGGCAGTACAAATATTTGGTAATGCCATATGCGCTCAATAACAACTCCTTTGTGTTACAGACATTTATGAATACAATAGTTTGTGGCCCAGATGACCAATTTGAAATAGCAATAAACAAATATCTTGATTTACTCCACGAACTTGTCTTAACATCGAGACCAAGTCAAACAGGTTCTCCAGTTTTAGTGACAATGACGTGTACATAGAGGCTGAAAAGTGTGAGTTCCATGTGAAGACAATGCTGATCCTTCATTATGTTCTACGCCTGGAGGCAGTAGAGAAGGATATGTATGTGGTTTTTTGATAAACCCATGTCAAAGACAGTCAAGGGGATGTAGGGGCTTGTAACCTTCTGTTGGAGGTTCATATGAAACATCAGTAATGGCAGGACACTTCACACCACTAATTAGGAAGTACCCTAGGACAGTTCTTCCCAACCTGGTCAACAAGGACCCACAGATGGTTCACATTTTTGCTCCTTCTCAGATCCCTGCCAGACAGTCCACATTTTTGCTCCCTCCCATGGACTGTCTGTTGGGAAACACTGCCCTAGAACACTGATCGGGACAAACTCCACGCGCAAAGCACTGACTCCACTGAGAGCCATGTTCACTTCAACCCAATCAAAAGCTTCTCTATGGAGCAGATGTGGACATTCCTGAAGTAGGAGTGGGTGCTATATTGTCTAATAGCAGGGTGATCCTTCTAAGTGACGTCCATGTGCACATTACTCACCAACTTGCATTCACAGAGACTGTTTGCTATAAAATGGCATTAGAAGACTACAGTTGCCGGCTGGATGGAGCTGCCCATCTTAGTGTTCACCAGAACCTGAATATATATCGGGACGCTGACAAATTTAACCCTTCGATCATCCTTATTTCACCTGTTTCCAGTTCATCTAGAGACCAAGATCCAAAAATGTAAAAGTGCACTTTCCTTCAGAAATACACAAACCCCCTCTTAGTTCCTCTGAACCAAGATTTTGACCTCTTCCTGTGCTGCTACACCATTTAGACAAGCAAGAACAGAAGTACTCACAGACACACTACAGACAGACACAGATCCCCCAGATATGCCACGTCACATTGTATCTGCCCCAATCCATTCTCAGATTACGCAATAGGTCCACACCTCCCTCACCTCTAGCCACCCTGAGAAAATAACACATTTTACAAAACTGGTCTAGAAATTCTTGTGGCCATCAGTTTGTCAGTGATATAAGAGAATACATTCTATCCTGTCCTACCTGTGCCCAGTCCAAGGCCCCAAACGTATATATATATCAGGGATAATAATTTACCTCTAGGAAGGCTTTCTGTGAGTGTTTGAGAGCGAGGCTGAGCTAAAGTCTGGTTAACAACCTCAAACCAACAGGCAAAGACAATGAGTGAATCTGAAGATCGGGTGTTACCTATAACAGCACTGTTCAGGAAATCTGGCTAATTGAAATAGGTATTTGCCTTGGGCAGAACAGGCTTCAAATTCACTAGTACACACCTCTTTGTAACTAACCTCAATCCATGTGTTTTAGACTATACCCACTCTGGGAGGTGGAGGCAACAGACACCCTAACAGTGAATGACTGGTTCAGGTGGAGCAACCCAGTCTGGGAAATGGCCCACATCCAACTACAGGGAGCTGTCCCCAATCAAAAGAAAGTTGCTGGCTGCAGATGTCAACTAACAGCTCCATTCAACAAGGTCACCATGGCTGCCTGTTCACCAGGGACATCAGACTCTGTCTCCCTTCATCTCAGGCCAGGCATCATCACCCCCATCCTGATCCCTCAACTCAGTAATCTACCACTTGAAGCTGCCTCTTCAATATTAAATCCCCCCAACATTTCATGTCTCCATGCTGAAACTCCCCCCGTATCGTCACACTGTCCTCCTAAGGTACCCGCTGAATCTCCTCTGCAACCAAACTTTAGTGGGGGACTCAATCACTCAGTTCTGTCTTTGCAGGACTCTAGGTGAAGGAGAGATCGACAGCAGTACTTTACGGACTGGGAAGAATATGGCCCAGAGGAGCGGTCTTAGGTGAATGCAAGAGAGGCCCTGGACCCTTCCCTCATAAATGAATTTCACTTCGTGCATCTAAATCACCAAGGTCTCCATGATCAGCCAGAGGGAGAAGGGTGTGGAGGCCAAGTGTCAACACAGGCAGCCCCTGGGTCAAGAACATCAGACTTACACACAACTCGTACCTACGAACAGCCTATTATTAAAGAATAGCGTTAAATGCGATGTTTCGTAATAACGAACAGGCTACTTAGTGATGCTCATGAAAACATTGTGGCATTTTGTGGGTGATACAGTACCATATACAGTTGCTTTTATTATGACTGTGTTATTATTATTATTATTATTATTATT
>JAODUD010000117.1:18326263-18337094 GCA_026784285.1 Stomatorhinus walkeri
CATTTTGTGGGTGATACAGTACCATATACAGTTGCTTTTATTATGACTGTGTTATTATTATTATTATTATTATTATTGTTGTTGTTGTTGTTGTTATTATTATTAATATTATTATTATAGGTAGACTCCATATCTGACTTCCACTATGCCTAGATTTTCCGTGTCTGGGCTCACCTGTTTCTAACCGGCCAGCACATATATAGACCTCCACTCTCTGCCTCCCTCTGAAATTCTGTGAGGACTTGCATGATTGCATGACCATTAATGGGTCTTGCCAGCTACACTTGACTGAGTGTCCACCGGTCTGTTTCCATTTACCGACCCATTCAGATTTTTGATTCCGCGCATAACCTGCTCTGCCTGTCGGTTTCCTGACTGCCGCCTGTTCATTAACTCTGCTTTCGTATTACCGCTTACATTGTTTGGATTTTCACCATAATTGTGGATTGTATTACAAAAGATGGGTCAATATGCATCTAATTTTGGATCCTGTCTTCTCATTACAGAATTGTAATTTTTTGTTAATTATACATTTTCACCCATATAACACCCTACAATCATATTAAATGAATGTTTGTACAATTTAATTACATTTGAATGACAGTTCACAAAAACTACAAATTGGGGTAATTTAGTTAAAGAAATTTTATTATTTAGTTCACTTACAGCCTACAATTAATGTATTAGTGCGCCCAGTGATAGGTTGTTGCCCCATCCTGGGTTGTTCCCTGTCTTGCGGCCATAGGCTCCGGACCCCCTGTGACCCTGAAGAGGACAGGCAGTTGCAGAAATGTATTTGCCATGGCCTATTAGTAATTTAGTATAGCACTGTAATTCAGGAGTTGTCATGTGTTTGTTTCCCTCCTCTGCATTAAACAGAACGCAAAACTGAAAAAAACTTTATAAATACTTAAATGATGAGTATTCATTAATTCTTAATTCCACCTGTATTATGGTCGCCAGAAAAAAAAAACAACTAAACACCAAATATAACACGTAGCAGTGGCTGAGTACTGAGAAACATAATGTACTCAATAGAGCTTGATAAACAAATACACGAATTAACAACCATCAGGTGACGACTGCACCTTTGCAACGTTGGAAAAAGTAATTCTTTTATTGTACCGTATTACCCTTTCAACGTTAGTTACAATTATTTACACGAGGACCATATAAAGCTTGTTATCAGTTACGAAACATATGAAGTGCTTAATTCGATTGTTTAGGATTGTAAAGCTAAATTGTAAAAAAAAGCCGTATTACGTTTCACTATACGATCGGCATTTTCGAAAATCTAAAATCAAATATTTCTACGTCTGGATAATATAACATTATGCAACCATGATAATATAAAATGCTAATGTGTAAGATGTAGCTAAATAATCCAAGCACGCGAAACATCGGGGAATCTATAACAGAGGAGGGAATGGGAAAACTGAGCAATCCTTGCATTAGATGTCTCGAGTTAAGCATGCATGAAAGGCAAATAATACATTAGCCAGTGTACATTACTGTGTGATGGACAAATGTTATTAGGTAAAGAACTGCGTGACGAAATCCAGTCACAGCCGGAGTCACCATCATCTTCTACATAATTCGAGTATGCTTTATAAATAATTTCATAAAAAATTATACCTAACGGTTGTATTATTCACAAGTGCCCACGTTTGATTGTTAATATAAACATAACTATAGACTTAAGATGAATTAATGCTATCATACAAAATTACTCAATTTGCAATACCGAATGGTATACTTATATAAACAAAAGGGAACACAAAAAGCAAAATAATACCACTCAATGTTTATATTTAAGCAGCCATTATTTTTTGGCGTTCTGATGTTAACATAATGAATTATATTTGTGAAACAAATGTAACAAAATGCTAAATTACGCCTGGGTTGTATGTGAAATATCGGTGCATGAACATGGACTCGACATAACAAAAACAACGTCGATGGATGCTTAGCATGCAAACCTTCACCCAAGTATAAAAAACGAGCTAACTGGCCAAATTTATTCATCCTATCCGAGACGCTGGTCCAACCTCTTTCTCGTGAGAATTTCACTGCACACAATGGGGGGAAAAATCTCTTTTCCTGCAACTGCCTACTTGCTACAGCTGCATCGCCATCATTCGACTTCATTAACCTTCGCAGCGATCAATATTCATCACCCCACCCTTTAGCAGGTTTCCCGCATCAACATCACCCACGGACCTACCATTCCGTGCCAGTTGACGACAGTCCTAAGCCTTGTGACAGTCCGCTTCAAAACATCCCGGCGAGTTACAAGACCCCCGTATACAGCAAAGAAGGTGCCTTTTTAGATAAGATGGGAAAAAGCACCAACAAGCGAATTGCGATGTTAAATAAACGGGGTTTAAAAACAGGAGACTGCGATGCTGAATCACCTTCCGCTTAGCGCCTTGCAACCATTGTGCTGCAAGATGCTGGCTGTACCATTGTGGAAGCTACCAGGAGAGGTAGAAAAGAGGGGTTTAGGGAAGCGGGTTGCTGTAGAAACCGAAAGGAGCACACGTGACGTCATATCCCAAAGTAGCCACTGGGAGGGAAGAGGAAGCTGGTCTGCTCTCGCACCATCCCCATCCAGTATTCCCGGCTTCGTGTGCGGCTGTCCGATCTTTAAGAGGCGGACCTACATCACTCTGATATTTAAAAGCATCACGCCTGACCAAATTCTTATAGGAGAAGATTAATGCGTAATACGTCTACGTGATATGTGTGGAAGAATAAAGTCGCTGCTCATTTTTCAACGACAGAGACGGGAATGAAATAAAACACTTCTGATATGAGTTTTTTCTGTTTGTCATTTGTGTTTCACTGTCATTTACGTTTGGAGAAACTATATCTTTAGGTTGCTGGTGGAAACCAGAATAGGCAGCCTGGAGAAAACCCATGTGACACCTGGAGGACATGCAGTCCCTGCACAGACAGAGAGGTAGTAGGAATCGAAAGCTCAGACGGTGTGGACAGATTTGATTAAAATATGATACCTGTAGTATTGTCAGAAGAATTCCATAGATATGCTTGAACATAACTTAAAGAGGACTGTGACGGTATAAACTATACACACTAACATCATATAAAAGTGGACAGAAGTAGAGTATATTTTTCAAATCTACATCCACCTCCAAAACCACTGTCCACTGGGATTCCTTCTTCCTGTGGTTCCATGCATCGGCTGGTACCATATTTAATAATCCGAAACAGCTGGACCAAACAGAGATTTCTGCTAATTTCGGATGTAAGAGACGGCATTCTTTGCCAATGTATTTTCCTCATATAAAATGCCTAATAAATGTGTATGCAGCTTATCTCCTAGCAAGAACAGAAACATCTTATGCTTGCATCCATCACAACTGCTAATCCAGAGGTTACCCAGGGAGCAGTATGGGCAGTGGTGGCTTAGTGGTTAGGGAAGCGCATTTGTAATTAAAAGAATGCAGGTATGAATCCCCAACCAGCAAGACACCACTGAGGTACCCGGAACAAGGTATATAGCTCCCTGGGTCTGAATTAGCTACCCCTTGCTATGTCACATATGTGTTAAGAGTAGAAGACACATTTTGCTGTGGTGTGTCAACAATGACCTCTAATCCTTAAAAAATAAATCAGCATACACCATGGGTTCTCAAACCATTTACGAACCCCTGTTATACACCACTGTGAAACACACAGATTCAAACTATATGGGTAATTACGACACAGATGTCAGTCTGAACCACAAGTTCTTTGATTATTGACTGTAACATAAACATAGTGAAAAGCATTCAAAGTTGATTTGAATCCACAGTGCTGGAGTAAGAGGTGACAATGACCACAAGCAAACTGTCACATATATGATAACAAAAAATTATAATCTATTTTACCAGACAATAACACTTCTACTTTTGCCACAAGGCCAGGGAGTATTTAACATAGATGAGAGGATACCCTGAGAGGATACCCGCTCTTCATATGAAGGTACTTAACGTGGACGCCCACCCAGAAACCTGAGAGGATACCCGCTCTTCATATGAAGGTACTTAACGTGGACGTTCACCCAGAAACCTGAGAGGATACCCGCTCTTCTTATGAAGGTACTTAACGTGGACGCCCACCCAGAAACCTGAGAGGATACCCGCTCTTTATATGACGCTTGACTAATACTGAACATGGATAAAAACAATATTTCCCAGCCTAAACAAGCTCAGTAGAAGCGACAGTAGAATGTGTCATTTTCATTTAGAATGTAAGATCCCCTGTAGTCCGATTATATTGGGTGTGTGTGTGTGTGTGTGTTCTTTCAGGTCCCCACAAAGATCTGTGAATGCAATCAAAAAAGTAATAATGGCAATAGTCTCATATTTTATGAAGGTTTGGGCAGGGTAGGGGTTAAGGTCATCCTGTTGAGATTAGAGTTTTCCTCATAGAAATGAATGGACGGTCCCCACAAAGATGTAATTACTAACCTGTGTGTATGTGTATGTGTATGTGTGTGTTTGAATCTACTGTCAATAGTGGTCCATCTTGTAACAGATTAAGCAGTACGGACACTGAGCCTCTAGTACAAAAGCAGGTGCCCAGGAAGCAGCTACTGCCCCCTGCCCATAGTGTGCGAGAATGTGCCCCTGATCTCTGCTGGCATTCCGCCCGGCCTGGGCATTGTGTTTGCTTGCATGGGCCAATGACCCTGCGCTTTACAAGCGGCTAGGAAAATGGATGGATAATATCGTAATATATACCATAAGTAAGTAAACCAGTGATGGTGTCAGTATTTGAAAAAAACACAAATATTAGATATGTCTAATTAGATATATCTCATTGAAAAATTAGATATGCATGTTGGAAACAGTTCTGAAAATGGTTACGTGCCATGTGCAATACGGAGGGGAAGTTAGGACAGGTCTGAACATTACCTATAAATATTAATGCCATCATGCAAGTACGTTTTGTTCTTTTACTCCAATTTGGGGAAAAAAAAACAAAAAAAGTATTTCTATTTTTTTAAAAACATTAAGGCTTTAGCTTTACCATGAAGTGAAATTTGAGACTTGTGACTGCCTTTTTACAGAATCAAAGGGAATCCTTCCATGCAGGCTTTGATTTGTGCATGTACGGTCCTTAACTGGGATGAAAGGGTCTACGGAGGTTAAGACAAATCCTGGGATCAAGGGGATTTGTCCGGGGAGTCTGTGTCTGGAGGTTAGGGTTAAGGGGGAGCTGTGACAGAAAAAGAGACCCGGGAGATATCGTATGTAGGAAGATTATGAAAGGACCCAGAGAGTTTCTTTGATTACAAAATTACGTAAAGCAGGACATCAGGTCTGAGATGTAGGTAAACACCATTCCTAGCTCACTTGTCAAGACGCACCACAAAAATGCAGTACCATATCGCGTCCTGTAAATAAAATTTAATTATTTATTCATTAAAATTGTGAATTAAATTTGATTGGTACCACCACCCTGACTGTACAAAGCATGAGTAAATGTCACCTCACTAGCATTTGTAACATACTATGTGTGTAAAACATATATGTTAGAGTTTCTTTGGATTTTTTTCATTACACTCAAAGCAAAGACACTTCAACAAAATCAGCATTTTCCTGCACCAATATAATCTCTCAGCCAAAATCCCAGCAAGAGGAATTATTAATGGCAGGAATTTGGTAACGTTCTGTGTCGCTATGGCAAGTATTTAACAACTCTAACGACCCTTCAAAGTGGTCAGTTGGTAAATAGACCTATTAATAGAATTAAATCACATAAATTGCTGCCTCCAACAGTTATTTAGATAGAACTTGCAGTAAACACATGCAATTTAACACTCCTTTTCAGCCTTTCACAGAATTTCTGAGACATTCTTCACATGATATTAAGCAGTTGAATAAATGAAGGATACCAAAGTATATAGTACATCAGAATTTCTGAGATAATTAAGAAATTAATGTCTCGTTATGCTTAGAGTCATGTATAAAATTGCTCAGTCAGCCCAGTTGCAAATTATTCTTCGTACTGTAACTTAGAAGTAATCTCATTGATCATTGGAGATCACTGGAAAGAAGCCTTGGTGGAAAAAAACACTGACGCTTCCTGGTACTTCATGGAAAGCAGTGGCTAACAAAGACAAGGACGACTGAAGGAAGGACAGCATGTAACAGTCCGAGTTTCAAGACAAAGCAAGTAAGTAGATGTAAATCAGTTGATGACAGGTCTCAAACTAAGGCTTGGGCAGATGGTTTAATCAGTCATAGTTGGTGAGAACTATAGTGGCTCTTTTATGGCGTGTGGTGCAATTTCCGATCAGAGTTTATAGGGAAATGTACAGAAGAGAATGTGTAGAGCAGCATGGTGTTCATTGTACAATATGAGGTTCTAATATGCAAACCCTTGCATGAGAAGCTTGAGAATGCATATGGTTTCCAAGAGTTCCATGCTAACACGTGGCATCCCTCAAACCCCACACTTTAATGAAATAGGTACTGAAATGTGCACAGCTGCCTACCTATCAATGTATAAAGGTAGCCACATGCAAACCTATCAGTGTAACTGTGTCCTGGGAAATGGGCTTTGTTAAGTCAATGAGTGACTCCATCTGAAAAGAAAGTATGGTTTTATTGTTTGAAGTAAAATATTTTTTTCCTGTATAGTTTAGGCTACAGGGTGAATTCTAAGATTTGCTTTATTGCCAAGTATAGTACTACTGAGCTTATAGACAATTGTAGCCAGATGTAAGTAAAAAGGTTTCAGGTGTGTAATACTGCTGAAATAGAGGCCCTTTATACACTACACTGCAATTTTAAAAATAGCATTCACAGCTTTTCACGCCACACATGTTGTAATAATATATTTCACCACAAGAGGGCAAGTTAACCTATCGCAACATGAGTTTGACACGGTGGCAGCATGGAAGGAAGTAATCAGAACTGAATTAGTTCCTGGCTGAGCAGAATTCTTTTTTTTCTTCCTGGAAAAGAAACTGAACCCTTGGAATCCTGTTTGCCCCAAACTGACCTAGTGGATAAAGAATATATGAATTGTAAGGCATAAAATGTACAATCACCCTTTGAGGTTTTTGCAACAGGTCATCTTAACTAAGACTTGATTGTTTGGAAAATATAATTGTAAAACTTAATGTTTATATTATGAGATCTTTGAGGCTTCCCCTGATAGCTATGCACTTACATGTCTATCCCTGTTATGAGGAGTGTAAAAAATAAGAATCCACAGAAAATGTGATAAAATATGGAAAAACATACAAATATACCATACGAACTTGTGAGGTGAACATAAGCCTTCCTGTGTTTGACTATATTTTACTAAAGGATATTCCTTTATATAGTAAACTGCAGTACAGCAATTTCCATGGCGCATTTTAAAAGTTCCAGATATTGTAGTCTAAGAATTTATATGCCAGTACATACGACAAACAACAGCTTCAGTGTAACTTGTTTTCCTCCAGTCCCTGCGATTTGTGGTATAAAACTTCATTTCTTTCTGATTACGCAGAAAAGTAATGCAGATTGGATTCACAGAGGGAGCTCTCTTTTCATTCCTACAGCGTTGGCCATGATTTACTAACCAAGCAGCCACAATCTGACGTCACATAATGGAAAAAAAATCCAAGTAATGCTAAAATGGGGCTAGCCGTCATGTTACTGTAAAAATGTAGTTTGTGGTCAGGTTTCTTGTTGTGTATCCTTGTATAGCTTTGAATTACATTAGATATGGTATTCCGTGCAAAGAGCTACAAATGAGTTTTTTTTTTTTTTTAAGTATTCTTGATCTCAGGGCCCAAAAACCGAAACATTTTGAGTATGACAATTCACTGAACAGACCACTGGTGCCAGGACGTGTACTGTGTGAGCATCCCTCTGACAGGACAGAACTTGCCTAAGCCACAGTGCGGTAAATTCAGACTCTACCAAAGGATCCCAATCAGGCAAAGAAAAATATATCACTCACAGCTCACAACACTTTCGCATCACTGAAATCACACGAAGGACGGGCACAGCATCTCCCCCAGGATCTGCATTTCATCACATCCTACGCTTCCCGGGAGAGGTCATGGGTTAGCAGTTGGAAGACAGATGTAAATATATGGATGGATAGATGGACATTGTGTTTAGACGGGGAGTGTGTGTGTGTGTGTGTGTATGTGGGGGAGGGGGGACCTGTGCACCTGCATCTTTTACAAGGACGATTGGAATCGTCTCCAATCCAAATCACTTCAGAATTGTATGAAGATAGACCCCTAATTCACCTCAGCGGAAACGTCTTGTGTTATATGTTTATATAGACAAGCACAGAATAATAATCTTTTGAGCAGAAAACTGTATCATGTGGATGAGATAGATAGATGTTAGAGAAATGTTAATTTTGAATTACAGCTGGATTACATATTTACTAGAGTAACGGCAAGAAAGAACCACATAATACGATGCGGCAGCTAGTAAATGATAGGTAGAATGTATCTCAGCAAATGTGTCAACAAGATAATCTGGCAAAGATACGTCTTATCATGATCTGTGGTTTTCTATTATTAAAACTCACATGCCACGACGGTGAAAACTGCTATTTCCAAGGAACATTTCTTACTCTAGAAACTAAGAGAGAAGCCCACTCGTATAATAAACGCACGGAAACACGTGCCTACAAAACATCAGTCTGCGAAGTGACTATAAAATTCATCTAGCACAGCAACACATGTCCATAGAAAACTATAATAAGTTCTTGCGGTATTTTCCTCCCGGCCGGGGGTTTCTATAGAAACGCCCGTGTTGGTTGCTTATGTGACGGTTCCTGCTTTGCCACATCGGGCCAATGAGCTGCAGGAGCCGGGTGTCTGGTTACTCCCAGCCAGCTCCCGCTAGCATAGCCAAGGAGGAGCGAAGCCGAGCCGAGCCGAGAGGAGAGGAGAGGAGTGGAGTGAGTAAAGTCTCTCGGCAGTAATGGTTACTGTACTGCGCCGAGAATTACAGGCAAACGGACGACGTTTAAAGGCGTAGAGCTGCCCGACGCTTAAGGATGTTATAAGGCGGATACATTAAGGTAAACGAGCCCCTTGTTTCTGTTCGGGAAGCCCGCGCAGATACCCTGGTTATCGAGGAGATACTTTGTTTTAAACCTGTTGCCTGTTACACAACCCCGCTCTTTGCGTTTCATAGACGTTTCACTGGGACAGTGATGCTGAAACGGGGCTGCTTTCGGTCGCGTTTGCCTTAAGTTGGCTCCCTAACCCGCTTCTGGTGGTCTTTTAAATGTAGGTTAAGTTCAGGTAAGTTTGGTTTCTTCTTACATATCGCGGTAATGTCGATAGGAGTTGGGTAATGCTGCCTTTATCTGAAGTTTGGCGAACTAGCCAGCCCCCGTTCGCTTTATAGTCGACGGAAACGCGATAATTGCTGTTTACTGGGAGCAAGTAAATATTGCGCTGCTTTGCTTGTAATGTTTGGAGAAAGAGCAACTATGTTATCTTTTTGTTTTGAAGCGACTGGATATTTTAAGCTGTTTAATGCTGGAATATTTGGCTAAAATGACTTAATGCAGGACAGCAAAAAAACTCCAGAGTTGCCAAATGGTTACTGAAGTCAAACGAGTGTTGCAACCGTCTAGTAAGCAGGAATCTCAAGTCAGGGGAGGAAAATATGCAGCCGAACGAGATTCCGCACTAAAATGCGTCCAAAGAAATTCGCCTTAGTCGATTTATATATACGTCAGTCATAGTAATAATTTCAGGCTGTTCACTTAAGTTATATGGTGGATTTATTCACGACTCAACAGGTTTTAAAAATATTACCAGAGTGGATGCGCTGGTGGTTGCAGCTTAAAACGAATCCAATCGCCAGCGCGGTTTTAGTGGTGACGTTTCCTTTGCAAATGAAATCTGCAACTTTAATCGAATTACCGGGGTAATTAAAGAGGATCTGGCAGAGTGCTTAAACCAGCGACATAGCTGACTTTGCTGAAAAGGGCTTTTTTTTCCATCTGACAAAAAGCACCACGTGACATCTTAAGCTGGGCTAGTTTGCGAATTTGGCATTTGAATTGGCTGAGCTGGGGGGCGCATTGAGTCCCAGGACGGGGCCAGGGAGACAGTTTCCTAACTCATACCGCACGATCATATCATGTAATGTAAATATCTTTAGTTTTCATTTTCTATGGACGTAACACAGACCGTTTTTCTTAAAATCACAGGTACCATTAGATTTCTGACGTAACCAGAGGAAGGGGTAGTAAGCAGAGTCAGTGCGAAACTGTTTCCCCGGGGTTTCGCAAAACAAACTAATCGTAATTGCGTCATTTGTATAAACAGGTAAAGTGGGAAACAAACAATCAATGAGCAAGCCTGTGCAAAAATTATGAATGTTAGGATGTAGATGAGGAGAGGAAAATGGCAGTAAAAGGACAAGAGTTTTAAACATGGAATTTTCTAGTTAGACTAATTAGGTGCGAACCTTGCACTGAGCAACTCTGAATTACGCCTCTTCGGTCATATTTTAGTGTCAGTTTTCGCGATACTGTACGTTTACCATCAAATCAGGTTTATTTATATAAATGTGACTCGTTTGAACTCGTTTGAATGTCGAATTTCTACATTCTTTATAAACAGACGTAATATACTTAACACTGGCATAATTTTGTATATACATATTTTATTATTACTGATGGTAAAAAAGCTGTTTATGTGGTCCTATCATGGTTGGGCTGAATTAGATTTGTAAACTGATGCTGGGGTCATTTACATTGCAATCTTTATTACTGCCTAAAGAACTCCGGCAGAATACGTAATGAAGCAGGGTACGTTAATATAATACATTGGGTGGTT
>JAODUD010000117.1:18369559-18403569 GCA_026784285.1 Stomatorhinus walkeri
GGTGTGTTCAATAAAAACATGAAAACATATCATTATTTGTGTGGTGTTAGTTTAAGCAGACTGTGATTGTCTATTGTGACTTAGATGAAGATCAGATCTCATTTTATGACCTATCTGTGCAAAAATCTGTATAATTCCAAAGGGTTCACATACTTTTTCTTGCAACTGTAGATTCTCCTAGGTAGCTGCAGATATCTGTCTAACCATGTACGATTTGTTGTTTTGGTCGTTGAGGTACAGAGCTTGTTAATTTCTTGCATTTTGCATTCTTCAGATACTTCAGCAGGTTTGGCTCACTTCAGAGACGGCGGCCAGATTCCATCATCACATGAAAGACAAGAGGACGACACTGAGTCGTCGTCTGAGGAGCATGTGGATGGGCATGGCTCCCCCGCCCTCATTCAGGCAGAGCGGCCCGCTCTCTCCCCCGGGGGACACCAGGAAAGCCCGATCTTCCCTGATTCCCCCACAGCGAGCACCAGCCTGTCGCCGACACACCTTGGGCGCTACCTTCGCCACCCGCTAGCAGATCCCACGGCCCAGCCGTCAGCACAGAGTGCCTTCCCTGATGTTACGGCCCCCGCCTTGCCTCCTAAGATGAGGAAAGCTAAAAGCCCAGAGCTCTCCAAGGATCCCGATTACTCAGACAGGGGAGATTCGGACATGGATGAAGACACATGCTCAAATAGTCAGGAGCAGAAGATTCCTAAAACAATAAAACCAAGTCAGGTCTGTGCATAGATACCACTGAATAAGTACATGGTCTGATTTCTATAACTTTTGAAATAACCTTTGTTTTTTTTCCCCCCACTTTATATAAATGGTATTGAGGTGTGTGTATATATGTACATACAGCTCTGCAAAAAAAAAAACACAGCAACACTTTAATTTTCACTAATTTCGCCTGTGAAAAATATACATTCACTCCAGCCTGGCTCTTCCCTGCTTCTCACTGATGAAGCGCTTCTTCCTTGCTTTTTGGGTCTTCAGTCCTGCTTCTAGGAGCTTGAGTTTTAGCCATGCACTTCAGACTACATAATGTTTCCCATTTTTTGAAGGTCAATTGAGTTCATCCTCTGATTCATGAGGCACTGCTGAATAAGTTAAAAAAGTCACTTCCCCCCTCTACCTGGCTGAGTTCTGGTCGTTCCCAGTGTCTCCTGCTTCATCTTGTTCTTATGTACTGCTGTCTCAGAAACATTGAGCCTGAAAGCAGCCCACCTGTCTGTGTAGCCTCCTCCTAGCAGAACCTGGATTAAACCAGGATTTTAAAAAGCAGATTAAGAAACAGAGTGGTCTCTTCATTTTTCCAGAGCTGTATGTCTTTATCAGAACTGTGTAGCATCTGATCTGAGGAGACACTAGCATTTCTTCTTTTAGAGATTTCTGTGGCCTTCATATGGTTGCGTTTGTGTGGACAGAAGATAGTAATTAAAGTAAATTAAATATGTCATTTGTGGAACTATTTAGATGAAGTTTGATGAAACAATGAATTGTCTTGCTTAAGCATTACCGCTATATACCACAAAACATTTTGTCTTGATGAAGGGTAGGCAATCTTATCCGGAAAGGGCTTGTGTGTGTGTGTGTGTGTTTGCGCGTGTGTTTGCTTGCTGCAATTCCCTAATTAAATTGCTTAGAGGACGGGTTGGCTGAAGAGTCCTCACACCTGGGTTTGAACAGTTGACCTAAAGGTTAAAAAACCTGCATACACACTGGCTCTATGAGGATGAGGTTGGCTGCCCCTGGTCTAGACTGTAAATGGATTTTACAGTCCAACACTGAATACTTAATGAATGGGTGCCCAGGTTCTTAAGTTTTTCTTTTACCTTTTTTTTTTCTTTCTTTTTTAATAATTTCCATGAAATAATTTTTCTGTCACAAATTGTAGTGGAATGTGAGATCGCAATAGATCTGAGTTAAACAGAATTAACTGACTAATACCGCTGAGGCTGCATTACCTCTCTTGCTGCTAATCGTATGATTTCTACACAATTGCATTTGGGATGTGAATGCAATTTTTCTCGCATGTTATCTTTCATTGACTCCTGCCTGTTCATCTTTGCATGTTACTTGTGTTAACGGCAGCTTACTTATTCAGAATTTTTCTGTTCACAGGAGTTAACTCCCAACTGCGACATGGGAAAATTAAGTGATAATGACCCAGATGTCAATAGTCTCCCTCCTGGAGATCTATTTGACGTGCAGTTGTCCAAAAAGGACAACAGCCTGGGCATAAGTGTCACGGTACTGTTTGGCAAGGTTTTTGCTTTTTTTTTTTTCTATTTTCTTGACATTTTATTTGATCCTGCTCTCACTGCTTGTTCTTGATTGGCTTAATTTTAGTAGAAAGTGTGATTTGCTTTCCAACAGCATGCAGATTTTTGGAATGCAGCATTTGGGCATCACTGTCTAAAGTGTGTGTGTCTAGCTGGGCATGAAACCTCAGTGACCTTAGCACATACTTTACTTAAAAGTATGTGTTAAAAATATCACTAATAAATTATTAATCCTGCTATTGACACCTTCTGTAAATTTGCTGAGTATTGTAGTTTTAATAGGTTTCTCCTCCTTTGTTGACATATTATTTAAACATGAAATAGTAACATGATTGCTTTTATTATAATTATTCAGTTGTAATAATAGCTTATTAGTGAACTCGTACGTCAACTCTCTTGGCAAATTTAATGTGAGAAATTAATAGTCCCATTCTAGCTGGATGTATAATAGTCATGTACCTTTCATTGTGTCTGTGATGGTAACTGTACGGTTCATTGCAGGGTGGGGTAAACACTAGCGTGAGGCATGGGGGAATATATGTTAAAGCCGTAATGCCTGACGGAGCCGCTGAGCTGGATGGACGGATTCAGAAGGGTAAGTATCTCCAGTGAAGAATAAAACACGCAGGGGTCATGTGATGTGAATACCCAGCTTCAGCAAAAACATAGACTGTCTGTGCTTCCCCAAGGACTGGATTTGGAAACATTGCCTTCTCTTTCTGCCGTCAGTGATTGATACTCTTCAGCGTGTCTGTACAATTGAAATATGTGACCTGAAATTTTCTGGTTGCCAGCTTTAACCTGTTCGCACTGCAGCTGCATAATAGATATGATGGCCTTTGATGGTCGTTAATTGGAGCTTTCATGGTTAACGTTACCGTGGCCTCCTTCTTTCCATAACTATCAGTCGTGCTCTTTCCAGGAGACCGTGTCATGGCTGTTAATGGGAAAAGTCTGGAAGGAGCAACTCACAAGCAGGCAGTAGAAGCCCTGAGAGACACTGGGCAGGCAAGTCAAATATTTAATAAAAATATTAATTCAGTGGTTTGAACCCGTCACCTTTGGGTTGGCATTATTTTGCATTGCTCTCCTTGTTGAACTACAGGGCCTGTTGGTGTCTGTCTTTGGCTCCTTGTCTTGGAAGTACTTTTTGTTTTTCCTCATTTTATAGTTGGTGCATCTTCGCCTGGAGAAGGGTCAGCCCCCCCCTACCAGAGTGCACGCCCCCCTCACCCCCCAGTCCACCCCACCCTCAGTACCCAGCCAGGAAGGCGGCCAAGACGGGAAACCTCCCGCACAAAAATCAGACCGAGATTATAGCTTTGTCACTGATGGTAAGCACTGGCATCAGCTTGTATAGATGCTGCCTGGCAGGGAAATGCGTGCTGCCAATATTCGGCATATGAATCACTAAAATCATTGAAATATTTGGTGTTTATCCTATGGGGAAGATTGCCTTAAAACGCTGGAGCTTCGTGTAGTCTCATTTGCCCTTCATTATACCTATGTGCAAAATCTATGATTTTATGTCCTTTTTTCTGCTCCTAGACAATGTGTTTGAGGTCGGTCTGCTGAAGAACTCCTCAGGCCTGGGTTTTAGCTTCAGCCGTGAAGAGAAGCTGCCGACCGAGCCCCCTGGAAGCAGCATGGTCAGGGTTAAGAAGCTCTTCCCTGGACAGCCGGCTGCAGAGAGTGGCTTAATCAAAGTGGGCGATGTCATCCTCCAGGTCAACCAGACTTCACTCAAAGGATTGTCTCAATACGTATGTCTTGTACATATTACCTTATAGCAATTTAATTTAATACTTTATTTAAAGAAAAGCTGTGGGCATTTCTATAGTATCCTTGCAACATATATCTAGTCAGCTGTACTAAAGGTAGTTAAAGGTAGCTACTAAGATCTGTAATATCTAGTCAGTGCTGCTCTAGTCTTTCTTCAGAAAGTTAATTTTCTGAAGAACTACTGTAATTTTCCACCGGCAATTGTTTTGATTTGATTATGTATGGTTTTGTTTTATTTGTCATGGTTGAGGTTGCTTGTGTTCGACCTGGATTTACCTAATAGCTAATCAATGCATTTTTTTTACCCTTGATGGTGTTATCCGGAAATATTCATGTTGAAGTAATATGTGTAATACAGTGAACTTGGATAAGTACAGATTGCTGTTTGTGTTGTAAAAGTCTATATCTGTATGTTGATATTGATATTGTTGATGTATTTTTGCTTGTTCCAGGAGGTGATTTCAGCGTTACGAGGAACAGGTCAGGAGGTTACCCTGCTTCTCTGCAGGCCTGAGAAAGGAGTTCTACCCTTCCTGAGCAGTACTTTGGTAGGAAGATAAAAAAATACTTCATAGCCAGTCTGCATTATTGGCTGCGTTTTGTTTCTTTATGTGATATTGACAAGTTGACTTGACTGCTCCTCCTCTAGACTTCGAAAGCATCGCCTCCAGTAGAACTCACTGCCCCAGTTGACTCCTTCTCTGCCAAGGCCGTCGGGCTGCAAAACGACGACCTGTCAGCTATGGGCTCCAGGCAGTGGGGTGGCGATCCAGTGGAAGAGGCTCTGGAAAGACTACTGCTGAAATCCCCCAGGCGGCGCGACAGCTACAGCGACAGCACCGACAACGAGGAAATAGAGAAGGCCTTCAGTCAGCCGCAGGAGCAAAGCCCTCAGTGCTGGGATCCAAGCATCTACCACATGGCCAACATGCAGCCCATGCCAGGACTCGACCCCTATGAAGCCTCCTGTGATGTCGACAGCACGATTCACTCTGCATACTATTCACCCAACCAGTCGCCCAGTTTGCCTGAGATGAACAGGAGGTATGAATATTAACTAATATTATTAATATTAATTGTGTCTGTATGTATCTCTGTGTACCTAACAATATGATTCCAGCCATTACAACATTTACAAAGTAAAATATAGCTGGATTTAATCAAAAACAGTACTATGTATGTGTTAGTTTTACTTAAGTGAAAACATTGAATAAGACTCCTATACTCACCCATACTCATTTTAGTTAACATACTCTTTCTTATGCATAGTCACACAGTAACAGACGTGTGCTCCTCTAGAATTGAAGCTAAAGTGATTTTAGCCTTATACAGTTATCTGTAGAAGGCTAAAATGAAGGCTAAAATGTGAAATGGCCCTGTTCAATCTTGCCTTACTTCCACACTGCTGAGCCCAGTACAGAATGTACGCAGTCACAAAGGGTTTTATTCTGTAATTTTAAGTATTGCACAGTGAATAAGATAATGTCCCAACATCCACGTATTTTGTTGTTGTTTCTTTGTTTTTAAGCACACCCACCTCCCCAGTGGAACATGCCTCCCAGCTGTCCGCCTTCTCTCCTCACTCCCTGCAAGACACTATGTCTGCTGACAGTGCTTTGACGTTAGAGGACTTTGTGCCTGTGAGTGCTTAGCAGCCATTTAGGGAATAACTTGAGTTGCTAGTTTTTGACTTACTCTTCGTTCAGTGTGTAGTAGTCGTGGTTTAATACACACTTATCAGTAATGAAGCAGAAAATAGGTCGATCTGTTATCCATGCTCAGAAGCATTTTTTTGTACTGAAATGTGCCCTTTTTACAGTAATCTCACACTGCATTCTCAGTCAGTGTCCTCCCCACAACAGGAAGTGGAGCTGAACGTTTCGCTCGTCAAATCAGAGAAAGGAAGCCTGGGGTTCACGCTGACCAGGGGAAATGACCTCAGCTGCTACATCCATGATATCATACAGGACCCTGCAAAGAGCGACGGCCGGCTGCAGCCTGGGGACCGGCTCATCACGGTACGCCGATAAGCGCGAATCACGATAGTCTTTGCATTCAATGCTTTCCATTATATAAAATGAAAGTAATAATAATGAAAGATGAATTGGCCTTTCTAAACACAAGTCATGCTTTAGTACATATGCTGTTATCATCCTCTTCAGGTTAACAACACGGACGTGTCCAACATGAGCCACACTCAGGTGGTGAATCTGGTTCGCGCGGCACCCAAGGTGGTCGATTTAGTGGTGGGCCGGGTCCTGGAGATACCCAAGCCCCCCATAGAAGCCCACCTGCTGCCAGATATTCCCTTTCAGTGCCAAGCAGAAAAGCTAGGTAATTTGCACAGATTCTAATGTCTGCTGAGGGCATGTATGTAGTAACACAGGATTTGGTTAGAACCCATTTCTCAGGGGCTTCAAGCTTATAAGTGTCAGCTTTCTTCAAGATGTTTGCTTTGAGTGTTTCTGTATTGTGTTAAAGTTCAATACCATGGACATTTCATGGTTTTTTGGGGCTTTTACATGTCCCAGGGCTGATTTTGGGTGGTGGCAGCGATAGTCCACTGGGAGTGCTCTACGTGAAGGACATCATTCCTGATTCTGTGGCCTCGGCGGAGAACAGCCTGCGACCCCTGGACTTGATTCACTACATCAACGGAGCGCCAGCCCAAAACCTGACACTGAGCGAGAGCTACAGACTGCTGGAGCTTTCTCAGAAGGAAATCGTGCTCAAGGTCACAAGGTGACATATCGCACATGAGCGTGAAGGGCAGGAAAATCCGGAATGTCACTATGTAAATCTGTTGCATCAGTTAAAAGACGGAAGACATTTACTTTGGTGGTGCAAGAGGGAAATAATACTGATATAGCCAAGCATGTCTAAGGTCTGTCATCTTTTAGAAATACCTGTTAGTAGTTTCTCTAGAGCATCAATTAACCTATTCAACTTTATTGGTTTGTGTTGGTGGTTGTGTTAATGATGGTTGTTTTATTATTTTACAGGGATAGAAAGCCAGTCACACCAGGACAGGAATGTTCTTCATTTCTTAACAACATGAACCCAAACATGAATACCCCTGCTAGCATCAATGGTATGTTTCACAGGTTTATTATTTAATCATGTTAAACAAATGTATAGAATTATAACATTCATATTGTGTGTTGACCTGTTATTTATAATGTTGGCATTTTATCATTCTCTATTCTTTACTCTTACATTCTGTATTGTAACTAGCATGCCATTCCTTTTACTTGCGTATTTTTTTAGTCTATTGAAACAATTTCGATGTAAATTCATCTAAAATATGTCCCACACAGACATAGATGTGGAAAATTAATTCAAGACAAGACACTTGGTGTCTTAACTGGCTGTAAAAGGTCTTATTGCGAGTGTGTAGCTGACTGTGTCCCCCTCGCCCCATCTAAGGGTGTCTGCACGGAGGAGGGGGCTCCGACACGCTCTCTGCCATGTGCCCCTCTGAGGTAACGCCCTCACCTCTCGCTTTTCCTCTCTATTATTGTTGGACCAGTATTCAAGATTTATAGAACGTATTTATCATAAAGCCTGCTTTTAATGAGAATCAGTGCAACAGATTTTTGTGTTATGGTCCTGAACATCTGCTGCCACCCCCCCCCCCCTTTTCAGGAGCTGACCATTCATGTGGAGCTGCAGAAGCCTGCGTCAGGAGGCCTGGGATTCTCTGTCATAGGCGGCGAGAGGGGAATCTTCGTCAAGTCCATCACGCAAGGAGGTATCGCGGACACGGACGGGACTTTACAAGTTGGCGACCGGCTGCTACAGGTTTGTTTCCCTCGCCACAGCGAAAAGGCTTCGATACTCTGACTCTCTCAAGGTCAATCACCATTCTTCTTTTCAGCGTTTCTTTCACGGTTTCTGCACATTGCATATCAGCGTGTCACATGGTTGGCCCAAACACCTGGCACACTTCCTCCTTCACTTTACAGTTTGTTGTATTTTGATTTCAAACTCTATTATTTTAAATAAAACACACACTTTATCGAAAACCTGTAAAGTATTTAAATTTAATATTCATTGTATAAAGCTTTTTGCAAAACCCAATGCATACAGTACCTGGGTTATCCATTTATTTGATACGGACACAAAATTTGTTAGTGTCAAAATGTCATGATTTCAGGTGTTTTTCCTGCCCAAACAGGTAAATGAAGAGCCCATGACTGGGGTGTCGCATGCCAGCGCTGTTACCACAATCCGCAAGGCCCAAGGCCTGGTTCAGCTCACGGTGTCCCGACCTCCTGACCAAACCCCCAGCACCTATCTGGATTTCCTACCTGTTCCCACTGATAAATGCAACGGAAACACAGGTAAGCATGGCTGTGCTGGCCGTCTCCAAGATGATTGATGAATTTTAGTTATAAACTCTGTTACTGAACAAATGGTAAATAATTTTATAAACAATCTAAAGCAGTGGACCTGCAGACAGTCTGCGTTTTTGGTGTCTTCCAACACCCTACCGGGAGCAAAAATGTGGGCTGTCTGGGAGGGAGCAAAAACATGGACCGCTGGGGGGTCCCAAGGACTGGGTTGGAAAATACTGATCTAAAGAATTTAATATTTACTTTGTGAGCTGTAAACTTGAAGAGCTTAATGTTCGTAATAAATTATTTAAAAATGCTATGAACATGGCCAATATTTGCTCACATTTATGATTTCAGAAGCTGGTAATGAGACTGGACTGAAATCAAAACAGGACTTTTCTGCTGATGAACAGAATTCCAACACCAAAAGAGCCCCACCCCCTATCCCACCAATAGGTACTGCGTACACACACTGTATTCAAGCAGTTCTTCAGTCAATATATAGTATATTATTTATGCATTAGGTTGCTTTCTACTTTAACTTCTTGTAGCAATCTTCTGTACTGAATATACAGGAAAACTATCTCTGTATGAGACATTGCACATCTGACATTCTTAATTTGTCATTTATCTTTTCGCCTCTTCCCAGATTATGACCCAAGATCCTTAAACAGGCAGAAAACGGAGGGGCAGGATATTGACCTCTCTGAGGACACTGACTGTGATGGTTACTCACTTCCTGAGGATTCCCCAGAGGTACTGCTGTGAAAGGAACCATTAAGACACTGTGTCATCATATTGAATAAATAAGTGTCTGAAACAGTATGTCGTGTGTGATTATAGACGTCACAAAAAACTGCCTGGAAAGAGGAGTCTGTTGATGAGATTCAGCCAAAAAGGTAATTTAAGCCCTGTTAGCAATCTGGACATTAAATCAGTTTGTCTGCCGTGGCTAATTCCTCACACTGGGTATAATGTCCCCCAAAAACATAAAGGCATTATTATAATTGTATAATTATTTTATGTTCTTATTCAATGATATTTATTATTGAAATCGTAGATGACCCATAGTGAAATAAATTACCAAGGCTGATGCAGTAGTTGTGCAGTAGATTTTCAGTCGTTCATTAATTTTGTATTACCAGTATTTCCCCTGGGATCAATAAAGTTGATCTTAATCTTTCAACAAATGTGATCATTAATGTAACATTTCCCCTCCCACAGCCACCTGCAGACATCGGGGGATGGCCAGGATGACGATGAAATCACATGGGGCAGTGACGACTTGCCCATAGAAAACATCAACCCCAAGCGTGATGGAGGTGAGAGTCAGGGCGGTATCGTGATCTGTACAGCGCACAGGTCTGCATGGAGATGCTAGCCATCGCAGTATGTTGCGGAGTCGGTATAAGAAGTTCAGTGGGTATTTTTTGAGAGACACCTAGGATGTTCTATGGCAGCCTTTCACGTGATACTTTTGGCTTTGCTCCACTCACATGCTCACTTCGCTCGTCAAGGTGGCTGTAAACGTTTACGTGGCCTGAGCCACAAATCCCCTCGATGCCACAGGGTCCGACTGTATTTTATCCTCTGTGATATTAGTTATCATGAATTTGCTCCCTGTCTTGATTACAGCCATTTCAAAAGATCAATATTTGAGAAGCCATTAGATTTTTTTTTACTATGTCTCTCATAAAGAGTATATGCTGTATTGCAAATATTTTAAGGTAGAATTAATAGCATCCTCTAGTGTGAGGAAAAACGATTTGTTTTCAGGAGATTATAAAACGTAGCAGTGTAGCTAAATTGTGAACTCAATATTTTGTTGCACAACTTCAAAGTGTAAGTACAGTATAGCAGCTTCTGGCTATGTCATAAAATATATTTTGAAGTTTCACATTTTAACTTTTTTTTTTTTGTTGTTGTTGCTTAATTCAGATGGGCCAATAATCACTGAAGAAGAACTGACTTCGCTGCCCCTGGTGAAGGTGGTCCCAGACGGCCAGTATACAGGGAGCCAGCTGAACTCTGTTGTCCGGATGCTTCGTGGGTTGCTGGAACAGAAGGTTCCCCTGCAAGAATTTGAGGTGTGCATTTCCTCTGTATCTACTGTGATATGATGTACAGTACTTTTGTACAATGACTTGTATCTCTATTGCCAAATGCATCTTTTTTTTTTTTATTTTTTTTTTTTTTACACCTAGAACCACAGCAGAACTCTGTTTTAACTGCAGTGTAATTTTGATTTCCTTGCATTTCTGAACAGAACCTCCAGAACCTGCAGCCATTGGATGATTGCTTGATAGGGCAAACCAAAGAAAACAAGAAGAAGAACAGATACAAGAACATTGTCCCCTGTGAGTGGAGCAACCTTAATTGTCTTTTTTTTGTGTACCACCTTTGGAACCTGATGTCTCACTGGGGACAAATGTACAATCATACATACATATAGATTTAAACCAATATGAAAAAGTCCAACTGTGATTTTACATAATGCAAAACAAAGGGGTCTTAATGAGAAAATAAATATATTAGTGGAGATTGAGTTCTGTCAGTTGATCATTTTTCCACAGTCGACTTTCTAGTCTTGTTTGTAAGATTGCGTTTTTATTTTGGGAAAAAAAAAAACTTGGCCGTGTCATACTTTTACAGAGCATTAGTATTTAAGGCTTTTGAATTCATAACATTTCATTTGAAAAAAACACGTCCTGCATGTCTCTCCTTAGTTGACACTACACGTGTGGTTTTGGGCAAAGACGGGGGCTATATCAACGCCAACTTCATCAACATGCCCGTGAAGGATGAGAATTTCATGTATATTGCCTGCCAAGGACCGCTGCCAACAACCCTGGCCGACTTTTGGCAAATGGTGTGGGAACAGAAGTCAAATGTCATCGCTATGATGACACAAGAAGTAGAAGGAGGAAAAATCAAATGTCAACGCTACTGGCCAGACACACCCAGGACTGCTGAAATGGTGGATGACAGACTACAGATCACGCTGGTCAAGGATCAACATCTAGATAATTTTACTATTCGACTTATTGAGGTTAAAGACGTCCAGGTACTAAATACTTGTATTTGACATTACTGTTTTGTTTTCTCATATGCATCTCAGGATTCATTTGTTTATATATCTTGTTTTCCTCAGACCAAAGAGATCCAGCAGGTTACTCACCTGAACTATACAGGTTGGCCAGACCATGGGACACCTACACAACCAGAAGAGCTTCTGACGTTCATTTCCTACATGAGGCATATCCACCAGTCTGGTCCCATAATTACCCACTGCAGTGCAGGAATAGGTCGTTCTGGAACCCTTATATGCATTGATGTTGTTCTTGGTCTTATAAGCAAAGATGCAGATGTAAGTACAAGTAAATATCTTTAATAAGTTTTTGATTTCTAGCGGCAGTAAGTGGCCATGCACCATGACGTCTCCCATCATGATTAGCACTAAGTGAAACTATCTTATGTTTCCAGACACATATCCAGTATAAAAATATTTGCCTCAATGAAGTGCAATGTCCACTGATTCAAAGAAAGAACGATTCTCACAGGATAGTCTGGCTTCATTTTTCTAATTTTGTTTCTTTTTTTAGTTTGATATTTCTAGCGTTGTTCGTACTATGAGGCTGCAAAGACACGGTATGGTTCAGACTGAGGTAAGTGCTACTTTTCTATCGCAATTTTTGTGTTCTAAACATGTATATATGTTTTTTCTTGTACAGTATAGTACAGTTTAATACAGTTCTGTATTAAAAAACACATGTTAATTGCATGTTCATGTTATTAGTAAAGCAATTAAATATTTCCATTTTTAATTTATTCCACAGGAGCAGTACATTTTCTGCTATCAGGTGATCTTGTATGTACTCCGATGTCTTCAAGCTGAGGAGAAAATCTCAGGATAACGAAGTTCTACCAGGTATCCAGGTGGTAATTCGCATTACAAGAGCAACATATTTGCGTCGATATGCACAGAGTTTTATAGACATGGATTCACTTGTTACTGGATGTTTACACATGTTGTAATTTTAAAACTTTCTGCTCCACGAAACTGAAGTCCCGCGGGACAGTGTGTTCGCTCCTTTTCTTTTCTTTTCTTTTTCTTTTCTCTTTTTAAGCTGCTGCTCCTAAATATGAAATAAAGTAGATTCATACAGTAGCTGACATTGGCAATTACATTAATAAACCTAAATGCATTTTATAAATTCTTAAGTGAAATTCACATATGGCTTAATATTTTATGTGGAACAGTATAATGACATTTTTAACATGTATGGGGGAGAATGTGCCTTGAGGATATTTACAACAGTATTTACATTGTAAATCTATTATAAATTGTTGACTGCCTGTGGTAATTGATTTAAATAAAATGTATATATTTATCCAAGTGAAAACTGTTTAAAAATGCTGTTTACAGGACATTTCTTATTTGTAAATAAAAGATTATCTTGTGCTTATTTGTTGTATTTGAGTATATTTTTATCTCATTCAACTTAATATTTTCATTTTAAATAAGTGAATTTTGGATATGTTGGCACTTTGCATGTTGTGGTAAATGAAGTATGATCTGCTTTTTATACATATTTTAGACACACTCTTAAGTGAAGAGAGTAACTCCATTTTTGGTTTATCATACGTTTTATCATAATGCTGTTTTTATTAGTGAACGACAATAGCTTTGCCAATATTTTTCATTTGATGAATAGCTGCCTATATATAGATGTAAACTTGAATGATATTGTTGAAACAAATAAAAAAAATCTGGAAAGACATAAAACTGTTTTCTTATTTCTTATATATAAATGTACATGAGAATTAAATTCAGCAAGAGCCATACAGGACAATATATGGTGAGATTAGATGGAGAAAAATGTGCTTTTGTTTCTCTAACACCCATATTATAAAAATTTAATCATCCTATATGAACTTATTTGAGGCCAAATACAGTACGTCCAACTGAATATGACGAACCCGTATTCATATTGACAGAGGCATTTACTGCAACTCTATGGTCACTATATGTACACACTCGTGTTAGTAAATCTACCAATAATACTTACTACCTTCTAAGTGGAATCTAATAATTTTACATTAACAACAGGCCTTGAAACACCTGCAAAACATTGTCTACTTTAATTTCTTCACCAGCCTTGGTGTTCATTGTGACCCGTAGTATTACCATTCTAAAACATTATTCTTTTTGGAAATGCAAAATAAATCAGACTATACTACTGACATGAACATGCTACTGTAAACTCCAGATCTTTCCCAGAGAATGAACAAATTGTATACAAACAAAAATCTATCAAATTGACACATCAGAAATATGTCCTTTCAATGTAGCCATGCCTTCATTATAAAAACATAAAACAAGTCTTTGGGAAAAGAATATTATAATGGCCACTTCCTGCTCAAGTCCAGGGTGTCTCCTTCCTTGAGGAGTAAAACCCAGCCTCAGTACAATCTTAATGAAAAGTTGCAGAAATTTTATTAACAATTATATGTTAGGTTCTCAGAATCAGGGCTGCCATATCACATATGGGGAGAGCAGGGGATGATTTCCACAGAAATCACAAGTCAGCAAGGGTACTCCAGTTGGGTTATTGAGCTTTTAATTATTGTGTAGACATGTTTACATCATGTATGAATGTCAGTACATTGTTTTTGGATGTTTAGTGCATGGTGGTAGCCCTTAAAAAAATTTTCGAGCTTTGTGCTGAACCTCCTCTGAGACTAAAGACGCAAGGCTCATTTGTAAAACGTATGTGCCTACCGTTCTGTTTGTCCTTCAACGCAAGCCGTCGGTCGGTTTTTCTAACATGGCGACCAGCATCTAAGACACGCGATTGAAAGTTTTACGGTATTAAGACTAACAATATCCGCTTTTTCCTTGCTAAAATTTGTGAAGTCAACAAAATTCAATCATGTCAGGAAGACATAACAACAAATTACCAACAAATTTACCACAACTGCAGAATCTCATCAAAAGAGACCCCCAGTCTTACACGGAAGAGGTAAGATATGTAAATAACATAACAATTCTCAGATGTATATGTATATACCAGTAGATTCTGTAAAACATTGTCGATTATTATATGAAAAACATAATGTAAAAATGTGTTCACTTATATTGAAACTTTCCATACCCTTTCCATTCTCATTTCGCCAGTTTTTACAGCAGTACCGACATTACCAGTCCAATGTTCAGATTCTAAAACTTCAACCTGACAAGCCCAGTAAAGAGCTTGGAGAGCTGATTATGTTTCTATCTCAGGTACGACAATTACACATTTCTGTGTTTGTACTGGGGCACAGTGTTTCTGGAAAGTGTGACGTAAATGTTCCGTGCAGCATTCCTGGTTGTCCCATAACTTCCGTTATTTTTCTCCAGGTTGCACATTGTTATCAGCAGCAGATGTCCAGTTTTCCGCAAGAACTGATTGAAATTCTCTTAAATCATCATACAGTTCTTGATTCTGACCTACGCATGGTAAAGACCAGCCCGTGTTCGGTCATAAAATCCTACCTATCTAGACGTGCTACCGAGCCTTTCTGCGCATGTGCAGTACCACCGTGTTATGATTAGGGTTAGGTTTAAGGAGTTAGGATTATGGTAAGGGTTTTGGGGGGTTATGGTTAAGGTAAGAGTTAGGGCTATCGATTAGCACTATTTTTCGACAAAGCAGCATTAATCGACAGAACACCGTCATTAGAATACTGAACCTTTAGTTGTTGAATGATTTGTCGGTGTACATTCTTGATTATATATTCTAGTTTGTTTCTTAATTTAAAAATATGAATATTTCAGAAAGTGTGTGGAAATTGTGAAATAGTGATTGTAATTATTTGGCGGTAATTGACTATAATGATCGGGGGAAACCAACCATAAATGTAAGACGGAATGTTTTGTGTAGTTTAACTTCAGTTTCTGTTTTCTGACCTCCTTTCACCTCCAGACTTTGTGTAAGGCACTTATCCTTCTCAGAAACAAGGACCTCATTAGCCCCACTGGTTTACTTGAACTATTTTTTGAGCTGCTGCGCTGTCATGACAAGCTTCTTCGTAAGGTAAGCCATGGCCTTACGAATGACATGACTGTTAGTTGCTGTTACTTTTCCAGTTAATGCTTGACTTTTACTTTCTTTTTGTAGACACTGTACACGCACATTGTATCAGACATCAAGAACCTTAACGCAAAACACAAAAACAACAAAGTAAACACGGTGGGTGTTAGTCCTTTCTTGCGTGTCACTGAATATGGTTTAACAGCTGCTATTCTTGGTAATATTACGATCTTCTGCATTTTGTTAGAGTCTGCAGAACTTCATGTACACAATGCTTAGGGACAGCAATGCTGTGGCAGGAAAGATATCGCTGGACGTCATGGTTGACCTCTATATGAGGAACATCTGGTGAGTAACTTTAGTGCTTTCATTTTATATAATGTACCACTTTTCTGCAATTATTAACCAATGACACCTGAAGAACTTTTGCAGTTGCGATGTTAATACTTGATGTGTGTTTAATTTTTCCATCAAACGAATCTCACATACCCATGTCAGTTAAAACATCAGTTTGAGGATTTCTTGAGTATTTGAGAACGGTTGATGTTGTGAGAGTTAAATTGGTTACTATGTTTTCATTTTAGGAATGATGCCAAAACTGTAAATGTCATTACAACAGCATGTTTCTCCAAAATCACAAAGGTAGTATGCATTTTTACACAACTCATTAATGAATACTATAATTTATTACACAGGTATACCAGTATTTAACCTAGTACAGTACTGTTCATACTGTTTTGCACCATTTAAAATTTGTATTCCATGTATTTTTTTAATGTAATTGTAACTTTAATTGTAAAAATTAAAGTTTGTGTTTGGTGTTTAAATCATATTATATAGATTGATTATATAATCCTGTATGGATTTGAAGGCCTTACCACATTTAGCTTGAAATTTAACACACTTTGGGGGAAAATGAGAACGGTTCAATACCGTTAACACTCTCAGACTGTCACAAGTGCAGTACGTACTGATATGGGTCCACATTTCATATGTGTACTTGGTCATTCAAACCGAGTTATGGCCTTATTCTTCATTTGTTTTTATCAATGCAAAAATAAACAGCATGATTAGAGAGGACTGGTAACCATTTATATGGGTGCCTTTTCACATAATGAAATACTTGACCGGGGAATTAATTTTGTACACACTTTAACATGATGAAGTACACAGGCTTCATTCCAATGTAGATGGCTTAAATTTTGAAAGTAGGTCTAATGTGTATATATCACAGCGATCATTTTATTTTCTGTTTGTTAGATAACATCAACACAAATATCAGTACAAATAATATACAATGTTTAAGTGTGCTAAATTTTAATCATGGGTGGGTAGTTCAGGTCCAGAGAGTGCTGGCCATTATTTTGTTCCAACCAACCAGTGACTCTTCATAATGGGATTTAAAGGGATTCATAAGATTATATGGACAAAAACATCTTTCTGAGATCAAGACATGTTCCTGAGTGGCTCGTGCATTTAGACTGATTTGAATAAATCTGTGTTTTCGTGCCATTATTTCATAAAAGCATCAGTCTTATGTTTAGAATCCTTCTTAATGTCCCTATTAACATACATAATTTTCACTGCAGTGTTTTAAAATGATATCACTTGTCAGCCATAAATAGGCTTCTGATGTGTTTAATTTCTCTGACCAGATTCTTGTGGCAGCACTGAAATTCTTTTTGGGCAAAGATGAGGATGATAAGAAGGGCAGTGATTCTGAGTCTGAGGTACGTGGCGGAAAATGCAGGTCCTTGTATTTCCAGGCAGGCCTCTGGTTGATGGTAATGGTGATACGATCTGTCAGAATGCAAACCAGTTTTCACTCTTTCCAGGACGAAGGACCCACAGCTAGAGACATAATTATGAGATACTCAACAAGCAAGAAAAGCTCGAAAAGCAAAAAAAAGTTGGAGAAGGCCATGAAAGTTCTTAAGGTAAGTGCAAGATTACAAATCCATTTCTTCAGTAATTCTGGTGATATCAGCAGGCCCAATTATTTTGCGACTTTCTCCATGGAACAGAAACATAAGAAGAAAAAACGTGCCGAGGTCTTTAACTTCTCTGCAATTCATCTGATTCATGATCCTCAAGGTATAGTTCAGTTTCAAACTTCAGCTTAGCAAGAAGCGATGGTTCCATTCGTAACCATTCATCAAACCCACTACAGATTTTGCAGAGAAGCTTTTCAGACAACTTGAGAGCTCTAAAGAACGCTTTGAGGTGAAGATGATGATGATGGAGCTTATTTCTCGACTCGTTGGGATTCATGAGGTAAAAGCCCCTGTCACTGTTGGACTGCTCTGGTCACGAGCCATATGTCACCCTCACTGTGGACCTTTTGTTTGAGATCTTCTGTTCTTGGTGGAGTTCTGATCTTGATCCATAACAGATCATTAATATGGATCATTCCTTACATTTATATCAAACCTTAATATGTTTTTCTTCTAGCTTTTTCTCTTCAACTTCTACCCATTCATGCAGCGTTTTCTCCAGCCACATCAGAGGGGTAAGACGATTTTTTTTCTAAGTAGTTTCTTTATGAGCAGAATCTTCATTAATTTTTCATTCCTGCATGAATTTAAATTCTGTATCATCAATGGACTACAACTCATGTTTTGTCACTTGCGGTGGTCATTTTAGGTAACAGGTTTTGAAAAGTGCTGGATGAGTGTCTACCCATTGAAATATTTTAATATTTAATGTGCATTCCTACTCCAGAATAATAATACCTTGCTTACTGCCTCACCTCCTCTGTCGTTCAGCGTTCCAGCAATGCCTAACATAAGAAAAAAGGCTTGCTCTTGCACAACAGACCATTTAAACGTCAGGAATACCAACCGATAAAAAGTCTTCTTTAAGTAATTATCAATTCTCCATTACAATGACAGTGGCTGGTTAGGGCTATCAGGCCTCCATGTAGTTGTTCATGTCGTAAGTGAAAAATGCTCATCTGCATGAACAATCCAAGAATTTTTTATTTGCACATTCTTAATCCTGGGCTTTAAATTTTTTTAATAATCTTATATTTTGGAAATATTCATTAATTATATATCATTGCTTGATTATTAGCACAAAAGTATCAATGCTCATATAACTAGGGATGCAAAATTCTGGGAATTTTCTCGTTAATTCCCATATATTCCCATTAAATCCCATGGAAAATTTCCAACTTGGACTATTTAAAAAATCTCCCAGGTTAACTTCCCATGAAGTTCCCAGACGTTTTCCACTGCTTTGGAACCCAATTTACAACAAAAGTCAAAATCATAGGGATCTGAACCTGTTCTGTTTGCACGGCTTGTTTTTCCCTCTCATTTAGAAGTCACTAAGATCCTCTTGTGTGCTGCACAGGCTTCTCATCAGCTAGTTCCTCCAGAGGTAAGTCGTCGTCTTTATTCATACTGTATGAATTACTTGGTATCCGTGTGATAATGCATTCGTGTCACTTTCTCAGGTTATTGAGCCTGTAATCATGACGATAGCTAACAACTTTGTCACGGACAGAAACTCAGGAGAGGCCATGACAGTTGGGTATGTAACATTTAATAAGGATCACACAGCTATAGTGCTTTTGTGGGGTAGAAACTGGAGATGATGTCATGTAGAACTATATTAGGCAAAAACTACTATTTGGGGGGAAAATTCCACATACATAAACTAATATTACAGGTTCGGAATGTAGTTATGACAATATGAAAAATGTTTTTTTGTTCTTTTTCTCAGAACAAGAAACCAACTTTACTGTGTCTATCATCACAAAACTGTATTATTTTGTCTGAGGTTAACTATTGTCATGGTTAATGATTGGGTTTTACTTCATACTTACCAGGTAGTGATTATGTTCACTGTTCTCTGGAAACAGGAGATGGTTCCCTTGCCTAAAGAAAGAGACAAAGGGAAATTCTCCTGTGTTAGTCTTTCAGTGAGGCCCGCTAAGAACTTGTAATTTGCACAGCACTGTCGATTTTTTTCATGGTGGTGCCATTAGAGACCGATTCTGCACCTATTGATAGTGAAAATTGTGTTCTGTTCTTTCTGTCTTTGCAGCATAAATGCCATTAGGGAACTTGCAGCCCGCTGTCCCTTGGCAATGACAGAAGACCTGCTGCATGACTTGGCTCAATACAGAATGCACAAAGACAAAAGTAAGGTGGCCTTTTACAAGAAGCAGTGGAACTTCTGCAGAAGCATAGCAGTAAACGCATATCATGAAACAAATATAACAGAGTTGAACAGAATAATGAAAACTTATAACCATATGTTAATGTCATTGACTTAGTAAGGTTTGGGATCAACTCCCTCAGAATGTCTGTAAACTAGGTTATGTCAAATCCTAAACTTGTAGGAGAAAAGCCTCTATTTCCTTAAGGAATGAAGGAGGAGACATCTTTCAGAATTTTCTGTAATGGTTCAATAAAGAATAGATTTGGTGATTTGGGAGGCTATGAAACTACTTTTAATTTTTTTTGCAGTAACTATGGGGGCATAATTATCTTTGAATATGGGGACTCCATGTGGGGACAGTGCTAGCAGCACAGGGTACACCTTACCCTGTGAAGTGTCTCTGCGTTCCTTGGTCTTTCTCAGGCATACTGGCTCTTGCTAGATGACCTCCCACCATGATTAATTGAAATTTGAGACCCCTGCTCTAAGCTAAGAAGACCATGAATGATTTGAAAATCATTTAAAGATGTAATCTTTAAAGTCTACAACCTAACAGAACACAGTACTATTTCAGCGTAAATGTGGGGCATAGTATTTATGTGCCTATTCTCAAGAGTCACATAGTTTTTCCCCATCTTTTAGATGTGATGATGTCGTCCAGAGGGCTGATTCAGCTTTTTAGAAATCTGAATCCCAAGATGCTGCAGAAAAAGGACAGAGTAAGAATTAAAGGCCCGAAAATATATTTCTCAATTTTATTTCAGATCATCGCACAGTATATTGCAACCCTAATATTAATTAGTTTAAAATAATGGAAATATTATGAATACATGTGTTTTTTTCTATTATAGTAATGTCTAGTTCTGCAGCGTGTCATATGCCTGCTGGTGTTGACAGGGTAAACCTACAGAAACCTCCGCTGAAGCCAAGATCCAGGACTATGGAGAGCTGGAAGCCAAGGACTACATACCTGGAGCTGAGGTTCTTGGCCTGGATGAGGAGAACCATGAAGCTGAAGGGGATGAAGGTGAGAGAGTAATTTCACATTCATATTCTGATGCTTTCTAAGAAGGGTTGGGGCATTTCTGTGTTAAATGTTCTTTCTATCCACAGAAGAGTGGGAGAGTGTCAGCGGCGACGACGACGAAGATGACGACGACGACGGAGAGTGGGTTGACGTTCATCACTCCTCAGACGAGGAACAGGGGGAGATGGTATGATTGTGAGGGTTAACCTCAACAGCACCTTGTGTATGTGACAGGCAGCTTCAGCAGTCTGTCAGCCTGATTTCTTACACAGGCAGCGAAGCTGGAGAGCATGTCAGCAGATGAGAGGAAAACCAAGGCGGCCACAGTCAGCATGAGTCGGCTCCTCACGCAGGAGGACTTCAAGAAGATCCGCGTCGCTCAGATGGCTAAGGAAGTCAGCTCTGCTCCTGGCAAGGGCCAAAAGAGGAAGAACGTGGACAGCGATGAGGAGGAAAGGTGTGTGTGTATGTGTGTGTCTCTGTCTGAGTGTGAGCCTCTTTAGATTTACACAATGCTTTCAATATGAAAAGTATATATTCTTGAATTTTAGCTAAACAAGCAGTGTCAGTAATGGTGTTACCCCTATTTAATGTAGGAGTGTTTCGTATTTATCTGTTGTAAGTGTAGTTTTCTCCTGAGTTAAGGTTAACACTTCATTTTAAGGATGCATTACTTAAAAATGTTTCATTCAGTTGTTCTGCACTAACATTATACAACTAACTTCTTTCAGAGGAGAGTTGCTTAAATTGAGGGATATTGAGCGTCTGCACAAGAAACCCAAAGCAGACAAGGAATCACGCCTGGCCACTGCAATGGTACGAAATACCAAAGTCAGATTTACTTGAGTTTTCATTGTGATGCCTTTGGGATTGAACCCCAAATTGTAGCTGAAATTGCAGATTGGTAGAGAATGCAAATTTAAGTGGTTCGGTTTGCTGTGTCACGGCTCTCAGGCTGGGAGAACAGAAAGGAAGGAGTTCGTCAAGAAGAAAACCAAGCTGAATCCCTATGCCAGCACCACAAACAAGGAGAAGAAGAAGAAGAAGAATTTCATGATGATGAGACACAGTCAGGGTGTTCGCACCAAGAACAAGCGGTCGTTCCGAGAAAAACAGGTGAGGAATATGAGAGAGCATTATATAGGGTCAAAAACAGAAGTGCGTCTTAATTTTGAAGGGGCTTGTGTGTGTGTGTGTGTGTGTGTGTGTTTCATGCATGCGGCCACTGAAACGAGTTATAGCCTTCAACTTTTGGACAGGTGATCTGTGCAACTGTTTTGAGTTACAATCTGATCAATCATTTGTGGTTTCCCAACAGTTGGCCTTAAAGGAGGCACTTTTAAAAAAGAAGAAATTACTGAAGTAGTAGCTGTTCAGAAGTCTGTCGCCCTCTTGTGGAGTATAAGAATTTATCCCCAGTGTAAGATGTCCTGTAATACAACTTGTATTAAAATTTCATTCAGCCTTTGCACCACAAGTCATTTCCAAATGTTGCGCAAAACAAGTAAAGCATTTAACTAATAATGATAATTCTTAACGCTAATTTAAATGTCTTTTGTTCCGGTCAGTAAAAACATGCACTTCCCCTGTGTATTCAGCCACACTGAGCTGTAACTGGCTCAAATTGCAGTTATGCAGTACTCACACACAGCAACAAATAAACGCAAAATCATGTGTTGAAACCCAGGCAGAGAACGGTGTTAGCCCCCCCCCCCCCCTTTTTAATTATTATAAAAGCATAAATCCAACGTTTTGCATTTGTTCTGAACTATATCCAGTGGGACATGGAGACTTCAGGTTATAATAAAGTGTTTCATGTCAGCAGTACGTATTCAACATCTGATGCTTTTCATTTAAGGTAAGGCAATTAAGGTTGAGATTACTTAAGCTACTAACATGTCATACATATTATAAATATCTGTTTAAGTGTTTATAAATGAATAAAAAAATCCGTGAACACCGCTTCAGTTCCCAAGCTTCTCCTCAGGGGCACCTCAGCCGTTCCATGATTTTGTTAAATTTCATCAACAGCTCAAATAAGTAAATAAATTGGTTTAAAAAGTCAGTGACAGATTGACTAGCTGTTTGAGGTGTGCTAGCGGCCAAGTCAGAAAATACATGGCTGCACTGGAGGGTCACTGCAAATACTGGGGTGATTTTAGCGGAGGTTCTGAAATGCCTATGCTGACACACTTTGACAGGCATAATATAGTTTTATACCAACACAAGGTTAATTTAAACATTTTCTTTACCTGCCTAAGACTTTTGCACAGTACTGTATATATTTTTTAAGTAATAATGGATACACAGACAAACGAGGCTAAAGCTTTAATTGTAGCCTTGTTTGAAGAACCAATTCAACCAGAACTAGATGGCATGACAAGAAGACAACAGTGCTGCTTGAAAATGTAAAAACTCAAGCAGGATTATAGAAAGATTGAACACCATAATAACTAAAGTCACCAAACACGTAATTGCAAGACGTAACCACATCAGTCTTGGCATATCTTCCATGTGTGAATTCAGTAAAATACATCCTGCCATGCATTGTGATGATATCATTCTGCACCAGTACTAGTTTTTCTTGCCAATGGGAACATGAATATAAGGTGTGCTGTTGACATTGGTACTGTTTTCAAGTACCAAGATTTTGGTACCTAGTACGGTGGAAAACCCTAAATAATCACCATTTCTATCTAGTTGCCATGGCTTCAACTAAGAGCTTCTTGTAGTTCCTTACCAAGTCTCAAGCTGTAGAGGAAATTTGTATCATTCCTTCTTTATCGGCAAGCAATAGATGAGAAAGGGTGCCGTGCAGACAAAACATGGGGTGAATTTGGAGAAATCATAGAAAGAGAGTGGTATGTCACCCCGGAACTGCTTTGATAAACTGTTGGACACCACAGGAAATGAGACTTGCTAACTCACACTGTATTAAGCAAGACTAGACAAGTGCTAACAGTTGGGAGGTTATCGAGTGCTGAAAAAGAGGCTTTAAGAAGCTCCTGAAGTCAGTGGAGATTGATATTTACCGAGAGGCAGTGTTGGAAACTTCTGGAGTATTGCTACACCTGGATTGGGCATGTTGGTCAGAGGGCTCCATATGTGGAAAGGTTGTGGGGTTAGACTCTACCAGTCACGAGATTTGAACTGGCAACCTTCCAGTAACAGATACAATGTTCTAACCCACTGAGTCACACAATGTACCATGCACTTATGATACTGCATGCCCCAGAACAAGATTAAAGGGTACCAGGCCAGCATTGCATAATATCTAATCCAGGGTTCACATTTTGTTATGCTCTAGCCTTATGCTAAAATCATGCTAAAGTCTGAACTCAATACACAAAATGACAAACTGAAAACAGAAGTTAAGAAATGTCCTAAAAAATAATAATTGAAATACCAAAAACATTCAGAGCTATTTCAGAATCGACACCAAGCCATGGGGTCGCAGAGCTTAGATACAAGATTGGGTTGAGGCACAGATATGAGGAAGACTACAATTTTTCCAGCATTAAAGTATTCAAAGACCATCGTGGACTCCATTATTAATTCCTAAATGGAAGAAGTTTGGAACAACCAAGACACTTCCTAGAGCTGGCTGCCCAGTCAAACTGAGTATGTAAAAGGGCCTTGGTAAGAGAGGTGACCAAGAACCCAATAGCCATTCTGGCTGAGCTCCAGAGAACCTGTGTGGAGAAGGGAGAAACTTCCAGAAGGAAAACCATCACTGCAACACTGCAGAAGTCTGGACTCAGTAAGAGCCTCAGTGAAAGACAGATGAATGTCCCCTTGGTGTTTGCTTAAAGCCGCCTGAAGGACACCCAGGCTATGATAAACAAGATTGAAATGTTAGTCCTCAGTTCTAAGCGTCGTGTCTGAAGGAAATCAGGCGGTGCTTGATACCATCCCAGTGGTGAAGCATGGCGGTGACAGCATCATGCTGTGGGGGTGTTTTTCAGTGGCAGGGACTGGAAAATCTGGACTAAAGGTTTACCTTCCAACACGACAATGACCCTAATAACAAAGCAGAGACAATGAAGGGGTGGTTTAATTATTACTTTGTAAATGTTATAGTAAAGGGTCTAAATACTTAATTCATTGTGATGTTTCAGTTTTTTATTTTAAAAAAAATCTGCAAAAAAAAATATTAGCATAAGGCTGCAACATAAAATTTGATAAATGTAAAAGGGTCTTTCTGTGTCTGAATACTTGCTGTATATTGTATGGAATACCATAACAAGGACAGCATACTCCGTCAAGTCAAAGCTGATTTAAGTAGCTGCTGGCATCCAGTAACAATGCTTCCAGCCGCCATTCCTGTTTGTGATGTTCCTGGGCGAAGTATCGATAGGGGTGGTTAAGGTGACATTTCTTCTCTCTGCAGATTATGATGGTCTTTCAGAGTTGTCCAACCAGCACCTCTGATACACACTTCCTGTCATTTTCCCTGCTGAATTACCAGATTATATTACCTTGTGTAGTTTTGTGTTGGTGTTGAAATTTAACCATGTTATAAAGAATATGGCTTATGGTGGGTTAATGATTATAATTGCAAACTTCATATTCTGGGCATGGCAGTAATATACTATGATGGATGCCAATCGCACTCTAGAAGTGTTTTTTAAAACAATTACCTGACTCACACCAGCTATTTTCAAAAACACCCGACTGTTAATTACGTAGTGGTCTATGGGAAATATTAATTCCTTTACAATCACATAAACACTGAAGAAAACAAAGGAAGTTGAGATGAACACAACACATTTCAGTTTGTTTCCCAACAGTGAAGCGTCACGGTTCGTTGGAAAAAGTAAACTTCATTGCATTGTATAAACCACCGGTACCGTATCTGCAGCCTCTGTTCTTCAGGGAAAATATTCAAGGTGTCAAAAGAGCTCCACACACCTGCTGATCCATGCCATTGCTTGTTTTTTTTGTAAGAAAAGGTGGAATAGGGATGTCAGCTTCCATATTCTATTTATGTCAAGGCACATTGTGTATTGTTCATTCTGTTACGGTTCTTCTGGCACCAAGTTGTACTGTATTGTCTCACATGTGCAACTCGTATCAACCTGCTTGAATGAGCCATTTTCTGCCACTGACCCGCTATTGAGTGGACACACAAGGGACACAGCTGATCCTGAAAAATCATCAGTACTGTAGTTCCATTCAAAGGCAACTAAGTATTTTTTGCATGGATGAATTAAATGACTCAGAGCATTGCTTTCACCTGAATGCATCTATTTCAAGCATTTCTGACTTAGATATCAGGAACCATTCAGACAATACTTCTGGAAAAAAAAAAATCTTTGTGCTGTGGATTTACCAAATCTGCTGTTGGGACATGTCAGGATATAGCAACTTCATCTCAGCAGCAATTACCATATTGTTTGTTATGACCTTCGACTCAAAGGCTCTGAAATTCTGAAAACAAGCTTCAAAACTGAATTTCACATAAAGGGCAATGCACTACAAACATCTGCATCTCATTTTCTACAAAGACATACTGTAGCCCTGCTCCTATAAAATAAAATGTTAACATGCACCTTTACTAATAAAATCTGCTTCATGTAATTCAAAGCTATATCACACTTGCCCTACTTATGCTTCATTAATTCATCACCTACTGGAAGATATGAGGTGCCTCAGATGCACCAAAAACCATCCGTCTTGGGACAAAGATGATTGGAGTTCACAAATCAATGGTTGATGATCAAGCTCCTTTGATATGGTGCTTCACTGTGTCTGTATGTATTTGTTTGTCCACGGACATCAGCCTGGAACACATTACATAAGCCATCGTCTTATCTCCTCCATGCTGAGTTTGAGAAATGTACTGCTCACTGAAGTCTTCCTCCATTTCCATGGCTCCCTGAGTCTACGCCTGTCAACCTGCCATGTTTGGAGCAGCTTGTATAGGATGGACACGCCACTTTCTCCACAAATTTGAATAGAATATGTGAAAACATTGTTTTATGTTATGAATATCTTCCTGAGACCCAAGGAAAAAAAGTATCCTTCAATTTTAGGTTATTTGACTTTGGGCCAATTTGGGACATTGACCTTACAATTTAGATTTTTTCAAATTTATTTTTATTTTTAATTTCACAGCATGCCCTCTTTAGCGTACAACAGGAATAAATATGTTTCCTTACATCATTACTAATATGGTCACTGCCTGCTCGCTCTGGGAGAGCAGTGGGTTCTATCTATAAGCAACTGAAGCTAGTCTAGTTCTTATTCCTTTTTTTTTAAAAAAACTTTGACAACATACCATTAAATGTTTGATTAAAATGTACAACCACGCCAACAGCCTGGGGATGTGTAAAGAGTGGTTCTTATTCTCTTAATACCTAACAGCCCATAACCTTGGTTAAGTATGAAACTCATAAACGTTGGCCACAGTCAGCAAAAGCATCTATAGCGATTTACCCAGCCATAACCTCTGGAAACATACAGTATCTACTCAAGTGTGTTCAAGTAGCATGTTCAACAGTAGGATTCTGTGGTGGCTCTATTTGCTGTGACTCGGCACTTAATGTGATATATATGATACTCTGTCATATCCATTTACGTCTCAGTCCAGTAAATCTTTTTATAGGGTTCCATGAATGTTTCCCTGAAATTAGAGTATCCACATTGAAGAACAGTCTGTCCCAATTCTCATACTTCCTCCTGACAAATTTCCTACGTAAGGGAAACCACTTTCACCTGCAAAGCACTTCCTCTAGCACTGGAAAACCACCTCTAACCCCTTCAGCAGTTTAAAACATTCTGCTAAACATTCTGCAGAATAACAAAGTCAGAGGATGACATTACACCTTAATCCTTTATGGCATGAAGTATTACATAGTCAATTGACGTTCTAATTCTTTCTCATTCACACCTTCACCCAGCAACACTTAATCCTTGAATTAAGAGATAAACACAAACACTCCTCTACTTACGAATGAGATGCGTTCCAAATGGCCGTTTGTAACTTAAAATGTTCATAAACCGTTATTCAGCATCATTTTAAGGGTATACCCAAGTACAAAGAACTAGGTAATGGGAGTGCACATTGCTACGCTGCTGTGCGGTGGGAGTAGTGGTCAGAAGTTGTACCAGGCAGAATTGGCGTGCAGAAAAAAAAATTATGTTGCGGATAGGAAACAGGAGCCCAATGAATACAATTTGGACTTACAGTCCTCTTCATTCGTGTGTCTAAAAGTATATATATACGAGACTTACAGTGGAAGACATCAATATTAAAAAGTAAAATAAGTAGAACTACAATAGAAATTAAAAACACGTTTTGTTACAAATGCATTTAATCCACTATATTAGAAAAACTTTCTAACATTATTTAATTATATTTGGCTTTGTGTGCACGGAATTTTGCTTCCTAAATATAATAAGCATCTGATACACATTTCCTGTCATTTTCCTGAATAATAAGGTTCAAAATGAAATTCACAGAACCAACATCACAATCAGATATAAACAACGTGTTTCCAAGGAATCAAGCCCTTTGCAGGGTTCTTCTTACAATGCACCACACCCACATAATCTACAAAACATGACAGCATGTTTCCAAGGGATCTGATTGGCCAGGAGGCAGATTTTATATATATTTTTCTCTTTGTTTCCAACAAAACCTGCTCTGGAGCAGGTCTGTCTTTTTCCTTAGTGACATATCCAGTGAAGAACCACTTTAATTGTGAGCCGACTAACCTATTGATCTTGCCTTGTGATATAAATCCTATGTCAGTAATCGTCATCCGTATTTCCATGGTCATAAGGTGTCTTTTATGTCGCGGCGTCATTCCACCACAGCCACTGCTATACTGAACCCCCTTCAGCCTGTTTTCCAGCTTCTGCATTTTCAGGTTTATAATGTATGTGGCAATAACTTTCTATCTCTTGTAACCTGGTTTTACACAAACAAGGGCTGATTTCACTAATGAGAAGTGAAAGTCTCCTAACTAAACAGATCAGTGTTGTGTTGTGCGAATAACATAAAAAGACCAGAATCTATAGCCAACAGTCAGAACTGTAGGTATACTGCAGTTAAAAACACTGCTGCTCAGTCAAAAGTAGAATGGCTTTTCACCAATTTCTGTGGTCACTGTTAGCATTTATAGTATATTTGTCCAAATAGACAACATCTCATATAGTACAGTGTGCTGAAATCCTGTTGAATATAGTATAAAGTACATATTGAGAATGCTCAACTGTATATATGGAATTCATATCAAGGTCTGCCTTGTGCCCAATGCATTATGGGATAGGCTCTCTGTGACGTTCTACTGGATAAGCAATCACGGCAGATGGATGAATGAAAACCTGTCTGGAAGATACAGAAGGTTGTCAGACAATTTTTCTTCACAGAAAATAATGGTAAATGTTATAGCTACATTCCACTGCAATTTTGACTTCCATTCTATTTTGAATGCCTTTTTTAAGAACTCAAAGATAAAACAATACCATTTTGTGTATCTGAGTGAGACCTCTAAGGGAAAGCTATGGAGTGTCAAGAATGCTTCCCAATGTCATGCACACAGCGATGCTATCTCGCACACATCTGGCATGACACTCACACTTTCAGATACATGCTCACGCAAGAAACCTTACAGCAAATCTATATTATTCCATTATAAACCTAATATTAGTGACATCAAAAGCATTTGGGGTACTTTGCAAACCCTACAGACTATTCACAAGGTAATAGAAATCTAACATACATGTAAATGTGTGTGCAGACTCGTCTTGAATTGAAATCTCACACCACCCGGCTGACCGAACCTGACAACTCTGCATGCGTCACCTTACAAGTTGTACAACCTGGGAGTTTTTTGCTTTTAATTTTAAATTAAAAATGGAAAGTAAAAAAAATTGATTAAAAGGAAGTTTTTTTTTCAAATGAGATATACTGAGATTTATAATAAAGAGACTAGACTGAAGTCTAGCAAAGGGTTAGGTAGGAGAGAAGTAAACTCTCCTTGAAAGTATTGATAGTTTGTTGCATTGTACATTGCCTATTCTCTCTCAGCAACTCCTAATAGCGCTGAACTTCGGACAACACTTTTCATGCACTGAAAGCTCTGAAAATTGCTGAAAATCACAGCGATGCTCCGTTTGAGAGCTTCTTACTCACATGGTATCCTACATAAAGCATTCGGTTTTTTCCTGTCATTCATAACATATTAGGCCATATCTATGCGGTGACCATATGTATTACTGTTACAGAAGTGTCAGAGTAATTCTTTGTTACATTTTGAATTTTCAGAGGCTTGCAGAAGGAAAAGTACGTAAGATACAACTGATTTTTTTTTTTTTTGGATTCTACAGAAAAAGTCAACTCTAGTCACAAAATTTCAAAGCTGTACATGTCACATCAAAGGGGCTCTGAATGTGAGAAGTTGGACCAAAAGGCTCGTTCAATAAAATGCATAAAATTAATTCAAATTTCAAAGGCACGTAGTTTCAGAACTATTAAAGCTACAGATCTAATATTTGAGCCCACCAGAGGTAGGCAACCTTATCCATAAAGGGCCGGTGTGTGTGCAGGTTTTTGCTGCAACTCCCTAATTAGGTCACTAATTAGAGGACTGAAAGACAAATTATTGAAAAATGAAATTTAGAAATCGAATGAGCGATTCGTGTAATTCAAGGTGTTATTTTAAAGCGGTTATTCATAACTTGCGCGAACTGGGTCCCCCTTTTATTATTACCTTTATGACTCCATTACCCAGAGTTCCTCTCTCCGGTAATTATGTGTACTTACGCAATTGACGCACGCTCGTTATTTTTCTTGAGCCTAGTGGAAGTGTGTGACGTTGTTGGAGCCCATAAAACGATGAGGTAATTTAATTCATGTTTAAATACATATAATGATGGTATTTTAGTTTTCGTTCAGAATCAGAGGATATTTCCCATTTCCTGGCATATTTAGATCGTGTGGTTTTTAATCGTCAGATATGTTTTGATGTCGTCTATTGAAAGCTACGTAGCGGTCTTTCATTTGATCGGGGAAGTTTTGATGAAAACTCTGTCATTAATGTGGCAGGTTAACCAGACAGCTGACTAGCTGTTGGATACTACTAGTATGCAGCTAGTAAGTGAGCCAGCTAATACAAGTTGAGCAAGCTGAACGTGGAGTCATATATTTTGCAATAGAGCGGTTTGGTTACCTGGTAGGAAAAAGTAGCTAGATCGGTCGTATTTATTTTTGGTAGTCATGAAAATCTGCTCAATATAGATTAAAGCGTAACCATATGTAGCTAGGTAGTTCGCTATTTTAGTTGTATAGATGATTTTTTTAATAATGGATTTAGCTGCCTACTTAAGCTAGCGAGCATAAACATGAAATACGAGCTACGTTAGCTGCAGATGATGTTACAGTCCCTTAGTCAGGCTGCCTCTTACAGCCGAAATACGTGTGTTTAGAGGAAGGTGCCTGTCTCTCTGAATTGCTCATCTTGTATGATTGTATGTTGAGTGTTAGCCCTGTGATGGGCTGGCGTACTGTCCAAGGTGTCCGCTGCCTTGTACCTTCTGCTTCATGGGTCCGGCTTTAGGTTCACTGCGACTGGATATGTGGTAATAGAAATGACACATTATTGGATATTAGGTACTATTTTATACTTGTATATGTAAAGTGGCGCCAAGCTTCCCATTACCCTCCACTGGATAACCAGTTGTAAGAAGGACAGACAGCCTTTTATTAGAGTATTAATATAAAATTGTGGTCATTGTCGTGGCCAGTGGCTTCTATTCTTATTTGGCAATTTTCTCCAGTTTGCTTATTTTGAAACTATAAAGAGCACCATTTCTAATCTGGTCCCTTGTGACCTTAATGTCATTCCGGCTTTTTCTTTTGTCTGAGGTGCTGGTTGCTGTACAGGTCCTGAGTGCTTTGGACCGGAATGGCACCAGGGGACATGGTCCCGGAGCACGGCAAACAGCAGAAGCCCAGGGAGAAGCGGCAGGCCAGGAGCTCAGAGAGCGAATGCCAGGCCGACGGATCCTTCATCTTCGAAGCCAATGAGGCCTGGAAGGAGTTCCACAACTCGCTTCGACAGTTTTACGCAGCGGGAGAGCTCTGTGACGTCACGCTGAAGGTAGGCAGCAGGCAACGTGGCTTGCTTCCTTCTGTGGGTCTCCCAAGCGCGAGTCGGAGGCAGTTACAACCACCTTGTTGGCAGTGTTATTTTCACAAACTCTGTCAAATTTGCATTTGCCAAATTGTTCCCAAACTGAACCCCTGACGATGTAAAGTTATACTCCCATGGTATTTAGCAGCAGCACAGTCATATTGATTGATGTCAAACTTTGGGAAAACGGTGAGAAGCAACATTACCATGACTACATCTTTTCAGCTGACAATGACTCTGGGCAGCCTGGAGTAACCGATGGTCGAGGAGAGGTTAACAACTCCTGTAGAATCAAGGTAGTGTGTATGAGTGAGCTATTTAAGACGATTGTTGCGCCTTCCATTGTCTACTTTTTTGTTCCCTTCTTGGTAGGTGGGCAGCAAACTAATACCATGCCACAAGCTAGTGCTGGCTTGCGTGATTCCCTACTTCAGGGCCATGTTCTTGTCGAAAATGGCCGAGGCCAAGCAGGAGCTTATTGAGATCCGGGACTTTGATGGAGATGCCATTCAGGACCTGGTGGACTTTGCATATTCATCACGTTTGACATTGACGGTCGACAACGTGCAGCCGCTGCTGTACGCGGCGTGCATCCTGCAGGTGGAGCTGGTAGCACGCGCCTGCTGCGAGTACATGAAGGCGCACTTCCAGCCCTCCAACTGCCTAGCGGTGCGCACCTTTGCGGAGAGCCACAACCGCGTGGACCTGATGGGCATGGCGGACCGTTACGCGTGCGAGCACTTCTGCGAGGTCGTAGAGTGCGACGACTTCCCCTGTGTCTCGCCACAGCATCTGTGCACTCTGCTCTCATCCAGTGACCTCAATATCCAGTCGGAGACCCAGGTCTATAATGCTGCTGTGAAATGGCTGAAAGCCAACCCGCAGCATCACGACACCTGGCTAGACCAGATCTTAGCCCAGGTGAGTTCCTCATAGTGCATGGATAATGAATCCCGTTGTAAAAGTGAATTCAGACTAATATCAAATGTTGCTATTGCAGTTTTCCTTCCGTTTTTTGTCCTGTTTCTTTCCCTGTCTATTCAAATATCAAGAGCAAGTAGCTGTTTTACTTTTTAATTAGTTTTCAGTTTAGCTGAAGTATTTCCACCACAAATAAAATTCTTCATGTTCCCATGGTTAAATTTACTGAATAGTTCATACTATTATAAATTGTAATATAACAGTAAAAGTGAGATTGTCACAGGATTTGTGACAATGTTGTTGTACTTGTGCATTGAAAAATTTTATATAACGCATTGTATGGCTTATGCAGTGCTCATGAATAGTATAGTGTTAGTTAGTAACACATTTTTGGTTGTAGGTTTCTTGTACCTAACTACTGGTGAAAGTGCAACTTAATTATAAATTTGTGACGGGCATTAAATATCATCACCTCAGTAACAAAACCCATGTAGCGGCATGTCTGCGTAAAATGCAGGTGCGTCTTCCACTGCTACCTGTGGACTTCCTGACGGGAACTGTGGCCAAAGAGGAGATGATCAGATCGAACTTGAAATGCCGTGATCTGCTGGACGAGGCTCGAAACTACCACCTGCATCTGAGCAACCAGGCCGTGCCTGACTTTGAATACTCACTCCGCACTATGCCCAGGAAGCACACAGCAGGTGAGATGATACCACAAAAGTATTCAGCTGTAAGACTGAAAAAATAACATTGCCATGCACATCACATAATTCTAAGTTTATTAATACTGTCAAGTGTGTGATTGTGTGTGTGATTTCCTGCTGTTTGAAACTATGAATATACACTTGTATGCAAATATCTTATCCTCGAGTGTCCTTTGCTCTGTTCTTCCTGGAGGCTCCCTCCTTTCTGTACTGGATAGGTGGTTGTGGAAGAGATGGATAGATGAATGGCTATACAAATAGTCAGTTAGATTATAATTCCTACTTTAAGCAATATACACTACCATTCAAAAGTTTGGGGTCACCCAGACAATTTTGTGTTTTCCATGAAAAGTCACACTTTTATTTACTACATGAGTTGGAAAATGAATAGAAAATATAGTAAAGACATTGACAAGGTTAGAAATATTGATACAGTATCTCACAAAAGTGAGTACACCCCTCACATTTTTGTAAATATTTTATTATATCTTTTCAAGGCACAACGCTAAAGATATGAAACTCTGATAGAATGTAAAGTAATCAGTGTACAGCTTGTATAATGGTGTAAAGTTGATG
>JAODUD010000117.1:18403669-18416033 GCA_026784285.1 Stomatorhinus walkeri
CAAGCGCTGTCCACAGGGTATGGCATGATGTTGGAAAATGGAGTGACAGCCTTCTTTATTCAAAACCCCTTTTACCCTGAACAAATCTCCCACCTTACCAGCACCAAAGCAAGCCCAGACCATCACGTTACCCCCACCGTGCTTGACAGATGGCGTCAGGCACTCTTCTAGCATCTTTTCAGTTGTTCTGCGTCTCACAAATGTTCTTCTGTGTTATCCAAACACCTCAAACTTCGATTCGTCCGTCCGTAACACTTTTTTCCAATCTTCCTCTGTCCAATGTCTGTGTTCTTTTGCCCATATTAATCTTTTACGTTTATTTGCCAGTCTCAGATATGGGTTTTTCTTTGCCACTCTGCCCTGAAAGCCAGCATCCCGGAGGCGCCTCTTCACTGTAGATGTTGACACTGGCGTTTTGCGAGCACTATTTAATGAAGCTGCCAGTTGAGGACCTGTGAGGCGTCTATTTCTCAAACTAGAGACTCTAATGTACTTACCTTCTTGCTCAGTTGTGCAGCAGGGCCTCCCACTTCTATTTCTACTCTGGTTAGAGCCTGTTTGTACTGTTCTCTGAAGGGAGTAGTACACACCGTTGTAGGAGATCTTCAGTTTCTTGGCAATTTCTCGCATGGAATAGCCTTCATTTCTAAGAATAAGAATAGACTGTCGAGTTTCACATGACCATTCTCTTTTTCTGGCCATTTTGAGTGTTTTATCGACCCCACAAATGTGATGCTCCAGATACTCAACCTGCTCAAAGGAAAGTCAGTTTTATAGCTTCTCTAACCAGCTAAACTGTTTTCAGCTGTGCTAATGATTGCACAAGGGTTTTCTAACCATCCATTAGCCTTCTGATGATTACAATGAGCAAACACACAGTACCATTAGAACACTGGAGTGTTAGTTTCTGGAAATGGGCCTCTATACACCTATGTAGATATTGCACCAAACACCACACATTTGCAGCTAGAATAGTCATTTACCACATTAACAATGTATAGTGTGTATTTCTGACTAGTTTAAAGTTATCTTCGTTGAAAAAAACTGTTTTTCTTTCAAAAATAAGGACATTTTGAAGTGACCCCAAACTATTGAACGGTAGTGTAGAGTCACAGACGGAATGTTATTTCCACAAGTCTGTATTCCAGCGCCACGTTGATCAGTTCAATTCAGTTCATTTTTATATGGCATTTTTGTAACAGTTCCATCAAAGCACTTGACTCGAGTGTGTGGCAATCCATTATTGCATCATTTATACAAAATGGTGCTTGAAATGAGGAAAAAAGGGGAAGATGGACAGAAATACTGCCAGAAGACAACAGAGGAGAGGAATGAAAAACTCCTGATTAAGGAGGAAAAACTTCTGGGGGTCCAAGGTCAACTGGCTGCCCAATCCAATGTGCAAATATTATAGAATGCAAAGAAATTGACTCCAATTTAATAAAAGCAAGGTGTAAACTCTGGTCAAAGTTCTGTGTTAGGTGGCAGGTCGGAGGCCGCAGGCCGCGTCCATGATGTCACACTTCTTTAGGACGTCCCTAGCTTTTCCTGACATTTCTGCAGTGGAAATGTCATTTGTCCATTTTTGGTGTGGCATTTTTGGCCTTGCACTCTGCATTCAGATTCTTTTAGTGGTGTGATATTTGCTTTACTCGGGGCAGTAAACGGGCCTACGTGAAGGGAGGACGGTATAGAGACTGGGCTTTGGGGATTGCGATGTGTGGAAAGACGGCCATTTTGACTTTAACACAGGAAAAAAAACATTTGTTTCTAGGAAGTACTACCAGGCTTTGGCGGTCAGCAGTGAAAAACAAAGACCGCTTTATTTTATTAGGGATCGGCTTCAGGTTAATGAATGGCCCCACCCACATTCCCAGGTCCACACCCATAGTCTTCCTTAAACACCTTGTAATTGTGTAATTAGAAGTGTTGTTGTATTGTTTGCAAAATGACTGCTCTAAGTACCTACAGAGGCACTTTTAGCCGCAGAATAGGCATGAGCTGTACCGTCCAGACACAGCGCAATATACGGTATTTTGGCGGTATCTTCAAAGGCAATGCCCAGTGAACAGTTTCAGAGTACCGCAGTACACTTTAATACCTTGATGCCTCCCAGACCAACTGGAATGTTGAGTGATGGCCTACTGGAGGCAAAGACGGTCTCTAACGCTGAGTGAATATTCCCAAGGTGTTCTCTTCTGCGTGGGTGGTCGAGGCGGCTCTGGAGACCCCTTCCGTAGCATCGAGTGTTACTCCATCACCAAGAACTGTTGGTTCTTTGGGCCGGAGATGAACAGCCGGCGTCGCCATGTTGGTGTCATTTCCGTAGGAGGTGAGTATGGGGTAGGGACGATGGAGTAAATGATACTCAAAGGCAGAGGTTTAAATAATGATTGTACTCCACTGTTCTATGCTGTGGATCAGTGTTTCCAACCCAATCCTCGGGGACCCACAGACAGTCCACATTTTGGCTGGTCTGTCTGCCGGTCCCCAAGGACCAAATTGGGAAACGCTGCTATCGATTATCATATTTCTTGATTTAGCCTAATTTTACAGAATGTCGCTGTATTTCTTCCCCAGGAAAGGTTTATGCTGTTGGGGGTCATGATGGAAATGAGCACTTGGGTAACATGGAAGTGTTTGACCCTCTTACAAACAAATGGATGATGAAAGCATCCATGAACACAAAAAGGCAAGTGAGGGGACATTTGAGACAGGCAGTGGTACAGGAAGAATTACGATATTCAGACATTGGAATTAAATTTAGAGGTACCACTTTACAATAAGGCTCTGATAGTGATACAATAAGGTTCTGATAGTGAATGATAGTAACTCACTAATAAAAAGAAAACTGTTACAACTTGTTTATAATTGTATATTAATAATTTAGAGAATGTTACTGCCTAATTAGCCTGATTTTAAACTATTCGTGAACCCTTTATAAGGGTAGTCTTATTGTAAAGTGATACCAGTTTAGAAGTATCTGGTGAGTTAGTATTGTCTTGTGTTTCATTAATGTAACTTGAATTTGTCCCTGTTTTATATGAAGGAGGGGAATTGCTCTTGCCGCTCTCGGGGGTCCCATCTATGCCATCGGTGGCCTGGATGACAATTCGTGCTTCAACGACGTCGAGCGCTATGATGTTGATGCGGACCGATGGAGTGCAGTAGCCCCCATGAACACCCCCCGTGGAGGGGTGGGCTCCGTAGCCCTAGGGGTATGTCCCCTGCCAAACTCAGTGGCAATTTATTTTTGTTTATGATCTCTATGTTTGAAAAATGTCTCCAAATTATCTTTGACTGGGCCAGGTTTGAATGGCTCATGCATACATATAGGAGCTCCTAAATATTCAATGGAAGGAGCCAGAAATAGTGACATGAATGAGCTTTTTCTTATTTATTTATCCAACTGAATGTTGCAACTACACAATTATTCATCTTCATGTAGCCAAGACATCGGTGGTCAGATATCTGGTATCAAAACAAACTGCCCCCTTTCCTTGCTATGTGCTTTTATAATGTTTCTGCAAGTGTTCCAAACTGCATCTTGCAATGTCTATATGTTGATGTCAAATTACAAATTTAACATAAATCTGACATATTTACAATATACATTAAAATAAAGATGAGTGTAATAGCAAAACAAATATATGAAAAAATTTATTTGGCATGAATTAAGTTTATGATATTTGAAGAAATGTGTGATCATGCCACAGTCAGTGGAAGTGTGTTTCCTACCCCTAGACCCCAGAGGGTTCATAGACTACCACAGGACGTGAAGGCTAGTGGAAACGATTAAGAAGCTTAAAACAGTTTTTTATATAAAGACTGCTGTGCTTCGAAGCACTTTGGATTGAGATAGTTCAAAAACCACATGAGACGAGAGCTGACGGCATTGACGGTTAAAGTGAATAATTAATGGAAAATTTGTAGCATCGGTTAGGCAGATGTTTTGTCAGGAATTGAGAGCCCTAAGAGTTTGTATTGATTGTCGTCAGAGCCATGTGTACGCAGTGGGGGGCAACGACGGCGTAGCTTCGCTCTCCAGTGTGGAGAGGTTCGACCCGCACTTAAACAAGTGGACAGAGGTGAAGGAGATGGGTCAGAGACGAGCCGGGAACGGCGTCAGCGAGCTCAACGGCTGCCTCTATGTCGTGGGTGAGATTTCTGCGCTCCTAACGTGCGCCGCTTCTTGTTCGCCTAAGACAGTGCTGTCACTTGCTATCAGTTTGATTGGAATAATTTAGATCATAATCACCTATAAGTATACAGCTACCTGTCAGCCAGCTGTCTAAATTGACTGTTGATCCCTATGCACATATAAAATATGAGTTACACATTCTGGGAAAACTTGCAAATACGTTACCAATTATGAAGTGTAAGCAGCATTTCTTAATTGCATCCACCAGATCTATTATACAGCTCTAAACTATATTGTTGAATTGTTTCTGTTCATTTGCACAGTATGATAAAAGCTAAGTAGCTGTGTTTTTTTAGGTTTCTCGTACTAACTACATAAAATGTTAAACATTTGTGACATTTGAACATTTTAGTTATGCTATTAAGGTTAGAAACAATTGAAGATATTAATAATCCTGACATTGTAATCTTCCTGAAATCTGAAACATGCATCATTGCTCTCCAGTGAATCTGGCAAAGCAAATTATCTGTCTAGAATTGTTTTGGTAAAATGTGATGTTAAAACGTTTATGTATTACCAGGATCATGGGGTTAGCAATTAATTAGCGTGTTGGGCTCTATGACTTATTTATTATTATTATTTTGTTTAATGCAAGTGCCGGTGTCTTAATGATGAGGTAATCTTGCTCTTCCTTCATTTGCTCTAGGAGGCTTTGACGATAACTCTCCTTTGAGTTCTGTGGAGCGCTTTGACCCTCGAGTGCATCGCTGGGATTATGTGGCTGAGCTGACCACCCCCCGAGGTGGTGTTGGTGTGGCCACAGTCATGGGCCGTGTCTTTGCAGTGGGGGGGCACAACGGCAACATTTACCTCAACACAGTGGAGGCCTATGACCCGCGCATGAACAGGTCAGGTCGATGGGATTCTTTCGGTCACTCTACTTAATGTCTTTATTGGTTGCTATTCAACTTAAGATGATAAAGGCTTTACATTTTAGCGTTGCTTGCTCTGCAGCCACTGATATTTTTTTTATATAGATGCAATCAGTCATATTTATGAATTTGTTGAAACATTTATTAATGTTTGCATGTAGCATACTTCTTGGGAAAAGTTGTCCAGGTGATATTTGGACTTCACGAATCAGACAGACTAGAAACGTTGTTTCTTGGTCTTTTGTTTTTCTTCAGGTGGGAGCTGGTGGGTTCCGTGTCGCACTGCCGTGCCGGATCTGGGGTAGCCGTATGCGCTGCTCACGTCAGCCAGATTCGGGATGTCGGCCAGGGTTCCAGCAATGTGGTTGACTGCATGTGACCTGCTCCTTGGAGGGGGGCGGAGCTTCTGTGTATCAGCTGGACGTGGCAGCAACAGCGCTATCATCCAGCTGGTCGACACGCCCTTCACAGAAATTTTATTATATAACTTTTTTTTTTTTTTTTCATTTTCTGTGTTTGCTTCAGGTTTCAGGTCGTGCCACACAATCTGTAGTAGTAGTGTAACAGTAATCCTAATAACCTGTGTTTCCTGGTGAAGCAAATGTGATAGATTACCATGTCATCAGAATAGCCCTCAAACCCTCTTCAGCTGTAATGCATTTGGAGCTGAGTGAATGGTGGCATTTAAAATAGTGAAACAGCAGGTTCTTATAAAGACGGACCACCACGTCAACATTTCGGATGCCTCGTGGTTGGCTTGTCATGGCAATATCCATATGATTATTAGTTACCAGCTTTAGTTAGCAGACAAATGACAGTAGGAAATGGATGCAGTAGTGTCATATTAAGTTGTTTATTTTAAGTTCTCGATTTCTGAATGTGTTTATATGATTATCAAATGTAACCAATTTTTACTTTGAACAACTATTAAGTGGAGTTTGTGCTTTGCGAGTGAACAATCATTCTTAATCTGAGTCTGATATTATAAACGGGCAGAATTCAATGTACTGTACGCAAGATGCATATAAGATATTCCATTTTCCAATTGCCTAGAATGATCTTGCACTAGAGATTTCTTTACTGTTTTAGTGAATGGAGTTTTATATTTGCGATATTTGCAATGACACCACTATCTTTGCCTGTTGGGTTAATACAAAGTTCTGCCCCAAACCCCCCCCCCCAATGACTTAAAGAAATGTTTCAGATGTATTTTAATATGTGTTTTGTTTAATCTTTATCTATATTTGAAGTGGTGTTCTCGTTACTGGAATTTGTCATGATGTCTGCTTAATTAGAATTGGATGATATGTTTGTTTGCAGAATAGTTTGTTATTGCTATGTTGAAACTTGAGGTCTAAGTTGCTTTTTGGAATCTTACGGTTTTCGTAATTGATGTTCAGTTACTTAGTATTTCTCAGCATTTGCTTGTGAAATAGGCAGGTTGTTAGGTCTTTCTATAGAAATTGAATATTTTATTATCCCTGGCAGTATACACTAAAAATAAACTAAACAAATTACTTGACTAAAGACATTACGGCATTTATATTTGTGTAACTGAAATGTATTTTTGTATTGGCTGCTTAGGGAATATATCCTGGCATCATTGTATGCTGTGCTGTGTGCTTAATTTCAGTTTTGTGTACCTGTGTAGCCTGACCATTTTGTTGTACATGTTAGAATTTGACTGAATATTTTATGTACTAATAAGTGTGTAAAGGGACATGCATACTAATACACAGGCACTGTCAGACATGACCCAGTTCATGTCGTGTATTGGGGAGAGCTTTACTTACTGAACGATGGTAATAACAGCATTAATAAGCATTAACAGCATTTTTCTCACTGCTGTAGTTTTGCAGTTCCCAGAGCTGTGAAACTTTTGTGACTAAACGCATTCTCTGTTGCTATATTGTACAGTAACTCCAGCTTTCGACACAATTGGTGAATTGAACTCCCATGTAAGACTTGAGTTCCCCTTAGAATATCATAGTTTGAATATCCTTTGTATTTTGTGCCTGTGTAAGGGACTTTAAGCAACATGAGATGCAAGAGTGATTAAAAATCATATTCAGAACACAAGATCAGGGTTTATATTTTCTTTTTATTTTTGGTTCTGTTGTATTTATTATCAGCAGTTGTATTAAAAATAAACTTATGTGCTGAGCAATTGGGCTCTTTGATGTTATTGACATTAAAGCTGTTTTATCTTTTAGGTCAACCAACTGTGCATATGTAAGTACAGCTGATTTCAGCTGATTACACTATTTAGTTTTATTGTTGTATCAAATATGTAGTTAACACAGGTAAAAGTTAGCCTGAACCAGGTTAAAAAGTAACACCATAGTAGGGTATTTGTTGTATAAGTTTACAATCTCTAAATATGCAGAACTGTAAAATGAATAAAGTAGCAGTTTTTGAACTTTGGCTCCATTTAGGTTTTATTTTGAAGAGAAACATTTGAGGTGGTGTGAAGGTTAACACTGTCGCCTCACACTCCTGAGATTGGGGCTTGAGTCTGTCCTGTCCCCTTGTGCCGTTTCTGGTTTCCCCGCTCAGTCCAAAAACATGCTAAGGTAAACCGGTGTTACCAGATTGCCTGTGATTGGTTGGTGTCCCATCTATCCACTTTCCCTTCTGGGCCACGGGGGGGGGTCCAGAGCCTGTCCCAGAAGCTGCAGGTAGCCAGCCAGCCACTCACAGAGCACGCACACACATCCATACCTATGGCTAGTTAATTCCAATTAGCCTCAGCATGTCTTTGGACTGTGGGGGGACATCGGAGAACCCAGAAAAAAACCCATAACAACATGGGGAAGGACATGCAAACTCCACACACATGTAACCCAGGTAGAGACTCGAACCCAGGTCCCAAAGCTGTGAGGCAACAGTGTTAACCCATGCACCACCATGCCGTGGTTGGTGCTCTATCCTGCGTTATTCCCTACCTTGCTCCCATAGCTTCCAGGATAGTGTCCGAACCCCCACAACACTGCATGTGACAAGTGGGCACAGAAGATGGATGGATGTGAAATGAGTAGGTTTCTAATATTTTATTTTTGAAATACGGCTTTTAAATTCAAAATAGAAGTTGCTTTGGAAAGTTTGGTCTCTGTTTTGTCTGAGGTGAAAATACAATTACAGCCTTGCCTTCTAATATTAACTGGACATTATTTCAGGTTTGTAGTTAGTCATGTGAAAAAATTAGGACACCTCATGAAATATTTAAATATTAAGCAATATCAAAATATCAATATTAATTCTTCTTTCAAATTATATCTGTAGATAAAGATGATGTAATTGCATCATCTATGCAAAAGCAAGAAACAAATTCACTTATTTAACAAGGGAAATTAACTAAAATGCCGATTCCTACTGAGAAAAAAGTAACCTATGTTAGTAACCCTGTGCCCTAATAGCTAGTATTTCCCCCTTTGGCTGAAATAACCTCAATGAGATGTTTCCTATAACCATCAGTCTCTGACATCAATGGCAGAAAGTTTTCCCCACTCTCCAATGCAGAATTCCTTGAGCTGTGTGATGTTTGAAGGGTGTCTTGCACGCACTGCCTGCCTCAAATCACCCGACAGCATCACAGCTGGGGGAGCGCGTCTCTGAAACAAGGCTTGTGGGGTGCACAGTGTTGGAGAAGTAACTCTCAAAGGTAATCCATTACAGACAGAGGTGGAAAGTTTAGGTCCAGTACAAATCCAGACCAATATAAACCCTCAAGCCTTGCTATTTCAGAGATGCTCTCACCCAGTTATCTGGCCATAATGATTTGGCTCTTGTCAGATTCACACAGATCACTACCCCTGTCCATTTCTTCTGTATTCGACATGTCGACTATGAGTTCCAAATGTTAGCTTACCGTTTAATATATCCCCGACAATGACTGTCTACGAGATCATCGTTATTCACTTCACACGGCAGTGGTCATAATGTTTTGGTTCATGGGTGTATATTGCTATACTTGTCTGGTTTGCATTTGACACAGTATAGTTTAATCTGATCTTTGGCTATTCATTACAACATAATGTACATCCCTGTGGGCACAATTATGACTTTGAACTAACTGCCTGCTGTTGAGAGCTTTTTTTCAGGTAATTTTGACAAGTGCCTTACACTTTAACCACTGACAATCTTTGTACCTTTGACCATTTAAGAAAAGTAGACAAAGCTCATTTTCCTTCTCAGAATCGTCTGGAGCAGTAGGGTGAACAGGTGCACCTAGCGCATCCCAGGTAGCTGGCTTAGAGGATCATGTGCACGCCTCGCTGTTAAGAAGAAGACGGACAAAACACAGAGAATGTTGTTCCCGCTTTTAATACTTTCTGGCTTTTTCGGTTCTGGTAAGTTTCACAAATTCTTGGAAACGTGGCCTTTGGTGCGAATATTACTGAATCATCTTTATAAACCGCAGAACTCCAAGCTGGTATTATTATTATTTATTTTATTTTTTTTGCATTTCTTGATAGGATTAAAATATGTTCATGCTACTTTTTGTTGTAATGTTGTGACCATACTAGAGAGTCATCAGTATGAACCTGCTGCAAGGTAGTAGCTGACATTTTACAAAGGTGGGGGTTCAGCTCTGCCTTATTTGTCTGTATTTTATGTTTGAATGGGTTTCCTCCAGCGACTGGGCCACTCTCACTCTTATAGAATGCTTAGATAAATAAGCATTATAAAGGCAGGAGGGAAACCTTTGAGACATCTTTAGATGCTATAATAGTGTCCTAAGATATAACACCTTTTTATGTCATAAAAGGTCTGTATTGTGGTTATAAACTTCATGGCAGTTAAATGACTTTCACATGACATGAATGTGATGGATATGAACTTTGCTGAAAACAAGTAATTTTGTGCTTATTCTGATGTTTGTGAATAAAACTTCCCCATGCAGAAAAGTTGTTAGATTTCCTCAGTTGTAACTGATGAGAATGACAATATTGTAAAATGTTTGTATCACGCCATATTTACCTTGTTTCCTGTGCAGCATTTCCTCAATGTGATCCAGGTTGGCGCCCATATGAAGAAAAATGTTATTTTTTCTCTGTTGATACAAAATCCTGGAGTGACGCGCAAGCAGACTGTGAGGGAAAGAACAGTAACTTAATGAGCATCCTGGACATTAATGAGAGGGTAGGAGAAACCTGTAGTATAGCTTGAGGGCTTAGAATACACCGCTTGAATTCATAATTGTACATCCTGACACAATGTGTTCATTATTGAACAAATTGACAAGTAATTGTAAGTAAACCTCTGGCACTAGGAAGTAATACCATGTACTCCATCTCTCAGGGACAGTGGTACCAATCAGTCCCTCTTAGCAGATTTTGTAGACCAGGGGACAGAAGCTGATTTTGGGGAGGGGCTCATTAGTCTTAGTGCTTCTTACAGCCACCTGCCCAAATGTCAGTGCTATTACTTTTCAAGTTGTTATAAACAGCTTTACAAACACTGTAATTCAAGTGATGATGTTGGCTGTGGCCTTTGTCCTGCCCCTCTAGACATGGGTACGGACTCAAGTTGGGTCAGACATCTACTGGATTGGGCTAAATGACATCGTTTCCGAGGGAGTGTGGGAGTGGAGTGATGGCAGTGTCTACTATCCCTATCTAGCGTGAGTAATGCAGAAATACAGAAGTAAGGTCACTAGCTAACTATATTCGTCTTTCGATACTATCACACAGACAAGATATTTTGTGATTTTAAACTAGAAGCCAAAAGTCCTTTTCACATAGAAATCTTGTGTAGGTATTGGACACCGGGGCAGCCTGACAACTGGGATGACGATGAGGACTGTGCTCAAGTTATTGGGACAAACAATGGGCAGTGGAATGATGAGCCCTGCAGTTTCAGACGGCGTTACATCTGCAAGCGGCTCAACCGTACGTTGCAGTCCCAACCCTTCCAGAAGATGGCGACTTCAGTTACATTTTTAAAACAAGTAATGGGAGAAATACCAATGAATGCATTTTGTGTTTATAGTCCTTACCAAGAATTCTCTCCATCTTAGCAAACCCACCGATAACGTGTGACACGACCCACGGATGGCACCAGTTTGCTTCCAGTTGTTACAAGTTGAAACACTCCAGGGAAAGCTGGGCATCAGCAAGGCTCGAATGTCTGAAGGAAGGAGGGGACCTTGTGTCGATCCTCTCTGCTGAGGAGGAGCAGTATGTGATGAGCCGTTTGGATCCCAGTCGCTTTGACCTTTGGATTGGATTCTCAACTATGGTAACGGCTTCATGACGATTCAATAACAAAAGTATTACTGGATTCTTTCACAAGTCACAGTGTTATCAGTGTACATGGTTTTACTGATGAATGCAGTATTATTACTGTATGTGCTGTAATGTTATTATTAGCATATATCAAACTAAAAAGCGTTAAATCGATTTTCATGTGTTTATTTTTTTAAAAAGTGTGTCAGCTGCAGCATCCTTTGCATGCAGTCAAGCAAACTAATATTTTGAATGATACATCACAGAATGAAATCGTAACTATAATGGTCCATGCATGCGCTTAGATAATAGTAAAAACTCTCGTGCACCAATGTTGCAGAATTGCACAGCAATTTCATGTGCTGTTCAGCCTGGCAATGAACAGTTTCATTGGTCGGATGCCTCGTCAGCTACCTATCATAACTGGGGAGACGACGAGCCCAACCTCGGGTAAGACTCGAGAGCTGTAGACTGCACATTAAAGCTACATGCTAATGCTAATGAAGATTATCTGCTTCATTTGCTTCACAAAAGCAATAAACAGAATGGAGTTTGCACAGCCGTCATCAAGGAAGAGGGACAGGATTTTGGGAAATGGCGAGCTCATGTGTGCCGTGCTGAGCGTCCCTATATGTGTAAAAGGGGACTGAATAGTAAGTTCACTACAGTAGCAATTCATTTGGATTCCTCTGTGAGAACTGTGGAATTTGTACGAAGCAAATTAATTTGGATTAAAAACTACAAACCTAATATTTCATTTTCTATCTTAAATTATCTGGGATTGTGTATTATTTGAATTTAATAATTAAAATGCTCTTCTATTTTTCCTTTAAAGCGCTGTTTCCCAATCCGGTCCTTGGGGACCCACAGAAGGTCCATGTTTTTGCTCCCTCCCAGCTGTCTGCCAGACAGTCCATGTTTTTGCTCCCTCCCAGCTGTCTGCCAGACAGTCCATGTTTTTGCTCCCTCCCAGCTTCCTGCCAGACAGTCCATGTTTTTGCTCCCTCCCAGCTGTCTGCCAGACAGTCCATGTTTTTGCTCCCTCCCAGCTGTCTGCCAGACAG
>JAODUD010000117.1:18424504-18441445 GCA_026784285.1 Stomatorhinus walkeri
GGAATACTGAATAACAAGGGGGAGTACTGAATAACTGAATACTGAATAACAAGGGGGAGTACTGAATAACTGAATACTGAATAACAAGGGGGAGTACTGAATGATGGCATATTTAATAACAAGGGGGAGTACTGAATAATGGAATACTGAATAACAAGGGGGAGTACTGAATAACTGAATACTAAATAAGAAGGAGAGTACTGATACCGGTTTTTTCCTTTTTGAGCATTGCATATAAGTAATCAATATTTGGCTAAAAACAATTAAGTAATTTGTTTTTTGTAATGAGAAAATACCAATACAGAAGAATTAGAATTAATCCTTTATTTATCCCTGTGGGGAAATTCCTTTTAAGCCTCCCTCAACTTGCTCTTTGTAGAGCAAGCTGTCCACAAGGGGCAGCCACCTGTTGGGGCACCCAGGGGTCAAGGGCCTTACTCCAGGACCTACAGACAGGCTGAGGCTGGGTTTGAACCAGTGACCTTGTGATTACAAGCACACAGGATTAGCCCACTGAGCCACACTCTGCCCCCATGACCAATTGAAAAGACTAATTGAATATGTTTTGACATATTACAGTGTGTGTGAGGGGACTGGGAATCGAGGATGGCGGTATTCCGAATTCACACCTCTCTGCTTCGTCGTGGGAGAGCGGACACGGTCCCGAGATGGCCCGTCTAAATGGGGACTCCTGCTGGATGCCGTCAGATTCTGGTATGAATGCCAGGGTACTTCCGGGGAGGTGCCAATTTATCATTTATTTATTATTAAACAATCATTTATTTATTAAACTATCTTTTCTGTGGTACTGACCAGTAACTTTAACAATGTTAGATTTGGCAAAAGTAGTCTTTACTAGTCTTTAGTTGACATCTCGTGGCTTCCATGTCTCTGTAACTAAAGGCTTACCTATAGTTTTGGCTTATATATTAAGAATGGGTTAGAAATCTCTATCCTGTGATCTAACTGTGTATTACATCTTGCATTTGATCAGAATAATGATTGATTAGATCACCTGATATTTTGATCCCTTTCAATAGCTAACAAAGTAACTAACGTTGGAGTAACAGTCTTGATATGCATTCATGTCAATGTGCAATTAAAAGTTTGCAATTATGTTTGTGATACTTGTTTGTCTTTCTTTTGCTTCAGCTAATTCCTGGTTCCAGGTGAATCTGGGTGAGGTCAAGAAGGTCACTGGAGTTGTAATCCAGGGATGTCCAGGGGCAGATCACTGGATAGAGACCTTCAGAATCCAGAGCAGTACCGATGGCATCCAGTGGACCAACTATGACGCTGATGGAGGAGTCAGTAATTTTATATTTTTTTACATTTACTTCAGTTTATAGTCAGAAAAGTCAGAATACATGACATGATATAATGCTTTTTTTTATTAATGTGCAGTACGTATTGAGGTTGAGTAAGGTTTAATTTTCATTCAATAAAATATTATTTGAGGCAGAAATAAGGAAATTATTAGATATAATTAAATAATATATTTGATTGTGAAAAATTCCCCAATATTCAGATTTTTAAGACAGTTCAAAGTTTGAACAAAACTGTAGTGGAATGTAAGCTGATCACAAGTGTATGGGTCTTTAATATTTTATATAAAGTCTTTAATATAGTGTTTATTGTTGCTGGCATTCAGACATACCCTGGAACGGTGGACAGAAACACTCCAGAGAAGCATCTCTTTGGAACCCCTTTGGCTGTGCAGTATATACGACTTCTGCCTTTGCAGTATAACGGGCAGATCGGACTTCGCCTTGATATTCTCGGCTGCAAACCTGACTGTAGGTAGATCCTTCTACCCTTTTGGACAGTAAGCTGTCAAACGCACAGTGCTCTCTGGTGATGGTGCTGAGATCCACTTGTTCATGCGTGCAGATGCAGTCACCTGCAGCTCCAAAATCTCCTTCAACTTCGCAAGCGATCGAAAAACGTGAGTCAAATTAAATTGTAGATACACTGCATTCAATCTTGAAGTCTCATTCTGTTATTATGGCTTCCATATCCATGACTTATTATTTCCGTAACAGCCATACATTCATTGGATGATACCAGTGACCTGGACTGCCTTCAATATGCAGTCTAAAAATGATGACTTTGGCCATGTTAGCGGGCAAAAGATAAAGATGGAATCTTGTGAATCGTTTTGTATGGTTAACCTGTGTGAATTTTTCAGTGTTCACTGCCCTGCAGGATGTGCGGCTGCACCTTATGACGTCTATGGGACGATGACATACCGTGGTGTAAGTGGACTGATGCTACGAGACAACTCAATGGATACTTAAGGGGCTTCTCGTGACAGTATTTATGTGCCTTCATGTTTGTGTTCAGGACTCTTCGATTTGTGCAGCTGCCATTCATGCGGGGGTTATCCTGAATGAGAATGGCGGTGACTGTACTCTGCTGAAGATGCCAGGACAGTCGCTCTTCCTGGGATCAACCAGACATGGCATCACCTCCAAGCAGTGAGTCCAGTCAGGCTCATTCCCTCCTTATCATACCATGCGTCGCTTAACGATGGGGATACGTTCTGAGAAATATGTCGTTTGGCAATTTCACCTTTGTGCCAGCATCATGAAGTTTACTGACACAAACCTAGATGATACACATCTAGGCTATACCAAATTTGTTTCATATAAGCAGAAAGAGTGCACTCTATAATAATGATAAAAAGTAAATACATAAACTAGTAGCATAATTGGCCAGTAGCACATAATTGTATATGACTGGCAGCACAATAGGTTTGTGTGCACCAGCATCACCACAAACGTGCGAGTAATGCATTGTGCTACGAACAACACTAGGTGACAGGAGTTCTTCAGCTCCATTATAATTGTATGGGACCAACATCGTCATGTGGTGCATGACCGTAACACGTCACTGTTTGATTTTTGTTTTATTAACCATACATTTTTTTATTTAAACCTGGCTTCTTGTAACTTCTTCAAGGAAACTACTACAAAAGTACTAATCTTAATTTGCATGCATCTGTTCCATTTTAGAGCATCACTGTTTAGTCTGAATAAATTCCAGATTCTTTGTTTTCACAGATATGATGGACAGTATCAAACTTCTTTCCAGTTTGCAGATGGAGGTATGTTGAATGCAACAACTATATTATATAGGCAAAAGTATTAGGAGACCAGCCTGTCCAAAATCTCACTCTGAATCAATCAAAGGGTATTAATATGAAGCTGACTAACCCTTGGTTGCTATAATAGCCTGTACCCTTCTGGGAAGGCTTTCCATTAGATACTGGGACATTGCTGGTGGGATCTGCTGCCATTCCGGTTGGGTATTGACGCTGTGAGATCAGGTCCTCTCTGTGACCTTGTGTGGCTCCCCCCTTGCAGCTAGACTTGCTTCCAGATGTTTCTGCTTCACAATCACTTCACTTGCGGTTGACCAGGGCAGCTCTAGCAGGACAGAAATGTGAAGAATCAACCTGCCGGAAAGGTGTCCGATGGTGTCCAGTGACGGTGCTGGGCTGACTAACCTCTTCTGTATGACCCCCATTCTGCTGCAGATTGCCTGACTGTGTGCTTAATTATACACCAGTATGTCAGCAGTGGGTGTGGCTCATGTGGCCCATTCCGGTGGTTACCACAGGTGTCCCAGTACTTTTACCCATATAGTATATGTCATTGACAAAGAAGTTGCAACATGGTAGCTGTATGTAGCATGTGCTTTCAGAATGAAATTCAGTTGTAATGATCTTCCAGAGATGCGGTGCCCAGATCTTCACTGGTATGAATTTGGAGACTTCTGCTACAAACCCTTCACTGACCAAAAAACATGGCATGCTGCCCGCACAAGCTGTCGAAAGCTGGGCGCCGACCTCGTGTCCTTGCTGTCGCTGAAAGAGCAGAGTTGGCTGGAGAGTTATCTCTTTCTGGGTGAGGTGATACCACATCATCATCTCCTGTTAATGTAACTAGATACCTGAAACCTAAAGGGGGCTTTATTTTTTACCCTACAGTCACCAGTGATATGTGGATTGGCTTGAATGATTTGGAAATTCAGGGCTTTTTCACCTGGTCTGATCATCACGAAGTTCGTTTCACATACTGGGCACCTGGAGAACCCAACAACCATGCTGGCTTTAATGAGGACTGTGTGGAGATGCTACATCAGGTACAATCTCTGTCCCCAGGGAATGATGTTCAAATATCTACACGAACATAATCATCCGCATGGTGTGAATGTGTGTTTTGCATGTCATATTCTAATCCACAACTGGGCACAATTTTTGTAACTCTGTTACACAGAATGGCAGGTGGAATGATGTTCCATGCACAGACATGAACACATACATGTGCAAAATGCCGAAAAACCATTACCCAGCTCCGTCAATTCGCCCGACTATCTATGGCTGTCCAGCGGTGAGTTGGCACGTAGAGAAAAGCACAATCTGTCTGATTTTGTATTGCATCAAAACCTATTCTTGATTTTTTTTTCTTTTCGGGTGCCTGTTATGAAATAGGGCTGGGATGTCTATGGTTATTCCTGCTATTGGATGGAGGATTCTCCAAAAACATGGTCTGAGGCCAAGGCTTTCTGTGAAGAGAAAGACAGTAAGCTGCTACACATTATGGACATGTAAGTACACAAAAACGTCATCAGAAATGGTGAAAGATGATCATGACAAACATCAGCATATATATATATATATATTTTTTTTTTTTTTTATGTCATTAATATTGTATTTAGAAAGTCTGGCTAACATAACCAAAGAAAAAGATTCAAAGGGCTAAATAAACATCACATCAGAAAGTATCAAGCATATATATTTAAAAGTCAACTGAAATAGTCAAATGGGGAATAATCATTTGCATTTCCTTTGTGATGTGGATCAGCTATGAACAGGCTCACTTCACAGTCACTATGGCCGGGTACACCGGATTTTGGTGGATTGGACTAAGAGCAAAAGGCAGTGATTTTGGCGGAGTCGATTATATATGGGATAATGAAGCCCCTATGACGTTTTCCCACTGGGACCGGAACCAACCAGGTGATTTTGGTCTTCATAATAGAGTAATAGAACATGGAAACCCTGGTTTGAGTTAGTTTTGGGAAAAACAGCACTGCTAGAGCACTGAGCGCTGTTCATGAGAGTCTTCATTGTATTAACTGTCCTGAATTTTCCAGACTCTGGAGACGGCACCTGTGTTGCCATGACAGCAGGCCCTGGAGGTGGTTTCTGGGATGACAAGGGCTGTTCAGAGTCCTTCTCATTTGTGTGCGAGAAAGTGCGCAATGGCATCTCTCCCCCCACCCGTGCCCCCACTCCACCCCCCTCACAAGGATGTGAACCAGGCTGGACAGCTGAGCCTGCCTTCAGAAATTGTTACCGGGTAAAATAATAATAATAACAATAATAAAAAACGAAAATGATACAATGTAACCAGAAAATTTTCCCGCAGTACAGATATACTGCTCCCAAATGTTTGGTATGAGTTGGCTGTATGAAACTATGTTATCTAATAGCAGGAGCTAAGAATTGTAGATTTATACGCAATATATGAAATTATCCTTTATTTGCCATTTGTACAAAGTAGGAATTCATTCTTTTTCACATAGCCCATATTGCTCTCCTTTGACATATACACAAGCTTGGGGGTAGAGTACATAGTTGGCCATTTATCTGGCATCCCCTAGGGCCTAGAGCGTCGTTCAGGGTTTAGGGCCTTGCACAAAGGCTGAACAGCAGTTGTGGAAAAAATGATGCTTCGTGAACCATTTGCTATATTTTTTGAACCCACTAGATGGTGCTGTCTGTTCAAAAAAGGGCACAAAGCATGCTCCAAATCAAACCAAGAGTATCATCTAGTGGGGTAAAAAAATACAGAAAATGGTTCCTGAAGCATCGTTTTGTCTATCACAATTCAACTATTCTGCTGACCATGGGATTCAAACCAGCAAACTATCACTCACAAGCACAAAGGTCCAAGCCACAGACCAACATACCATCCACTGATGTGTAATGTTACCACATGAATAAGGTTACATGCTAGAAACTGCCCTTCTTTGTAGCTCTTTGTGGTAGAATTTGCAAAGAAGAAGAGCTGGCAAGCGGCACGGGAGGACTGTGTGTCCCGGGGAGCAGAGCTTGTCAGTATTCATAACGGGAATGAAGAGCAGTTCCTGTCTACATACTCCAAGGGCAAAACAAAGTGGATTGGCCTGCAGCACAATGCCATAGATGGAGGTGCGTGGGAGGAAATGACCTGTTGGCTTTTTAATGTAAAAATCTAAAGATTTTCTTTATACATGGCTTTAAAACGAGTGAGAATTGGTCCATCCCAGAACTACTTTACATAAAATGGAGACAACACAAAAAACATTAGGGAAACCCAAAAATAAAAGAAGTCATTTCAGAGGGTGCAAAACATGGTCATTGGAGAGACCTATCACGGTCCCTGGGAATAGGGTGGGTTTACTGGGGCTTGAGAGAGTAAAAAAGACAAGGAACTTACAGATGGAAAAACACAACGTTCTGAGGCACCTGACCATACCTTCCCTCATCAGATTTATGAGTTTCCCACTATGCACACTTGTGTTCTCACATACCGTTTTACATCATTGTCCAATGCCGAAGACAAGTTTCTATACTCAGAAGTATGGAGGACGGTAAAAATCCCCAGGTGTGGTTCTTGCCCCACTCCAAATATCAAGGATACAGTGGTTGCATCCTCGCCAAAGGAGACCACTATCCTGATTTGTTGCGCCCCATGTTCATTCTTGAGAGGAAAGTTAGGAAGACCGGACCAAGACCACAAGTTCAATCTTTGCATTGTTGGTAGTGAGGAACACCCTAAAACTTTGCTGTAGGTCAGAGGAAAATTCTTTCAGAAATTCTTTACGTTTGTTTAATATCAGTTCACTGGGGAACTATTTTCTATACTGATCTTTTTACCAGGTTACCAATGGAGCGATGGCAGTTCCGTCAGCCACACTAACTGGGGCCACGGTGAACCAAACAACCACGAGGGCCGGGAAGACTGTGTGGAGATGGTGACCACCAACAATGGCTCATCCTGGTGGAACGACCTCAACTGTGACGCGCATCAGGATTGGATCTGCATGATTCCCAAAGGGATGAAGCCCATCATCCCTCCAGAACCACCTTCTGCCATTCCAGGTCCGTGCTTCCATGTGGACAAGTGCAGGAATTAGTCTAGCGACTGAAACCACAGAGCAAACATGCTATAGCAGGTGATGCAAATAGTTAAGGAATTAAGAGATTTGCACAAAATTATCCAGTCAAATATACTGCATATTGTTTAAGTAAGTCGTTTGTTTTAATTGTTGTTTTTCTAAGCACCGGAATGTGGCACCAATCCTGGCTGGAGAAAGCATGAAGACCTATGCTACTACTATAATGACACAGACATTGTTGACTTCCACACCGCTATTTTGCGATGTTGGGCAGAAAAGTCACTACTTGCATCTATTAATAGCAAGGCAGAGCAGGAGTTTGTCAATACCATGGTACGTTCTCTGTGTACTTTCATTCAGAGCATAAATGTCCTTAACATGCTGCCATTGCAATTTTTATCTGCAATAGTTATTTTCGTATCATACTGTTTTAGAGACATAAAAAGGATCCACACACTCAAACAGTCAGAACTCTGTGCACAAAGCAAATAACAAAAAGTCTTGTTTTAAATAAAATTTTGCCCAATTTTGTTTAGCGTTAAAAATGTGGGTGACACAGTAACTCTGGAATAATCTTTCCTGTGTATTTCTTCAGGGTTAGATAAGTTGCTACCAAACACATAGCCGCGTAGATAAATTACGGGTTTGAACCCCCCCCGCTCTGAATTCATTTCTGGCTACGGGAGTGGTTGCTACTGTATACCCAAGTGTATGACGTTGCTTGCCTGGTGCTGGACCTATCCAGGAAGCATCCTGCTTTGTCCCCTGTATTTCCTGGGACAGTCTTTAAGTCAGTTATCGAAAATGGATGATGGATCGTAACAGTATCTCCAAATTACTTGAAATGGCAGGTGGGGACTGGTCAAGTGGCTTCAGCTTGGATTGGACTGAGAATGTTTGGAATCGCAGACGGGGAGTACATGTAAGCTTGTTTTATTTAATCATCAGCATTAAAGTTGTGGTGATAGCCTTCTGCTTGATTTAGCTGTCGACGTGTTTTTCTGACGTCTGACAGGTGGCTGGATGGTTCCCCTGTGACGTATGTCCACTGGGGACCAGGCGAGCCAAATAATGCTAATGGTGAGGAGGAGTGTGTGCAGATTAAAAGATACCCAGGTATGACTCATAGAAGCACAAGGATTCAGACTCCTGTGTCTTTCAATACATTTTGCGACATCATTAACACGATTCCTTTTGTTGGTTCTGGCAAGACAATTCACACTATGGATTTCTTCTATAGTATAAATAAAATTAATTCAGCCTCTGTGTTTTACTATAACTATATACAAGCTTGATAAAATCAGTGCTTTCCAGTAAATGTTTACAGCCATTTGCAAATTGCAGCACTGTGACCTGTACTGAACAAGTAATTCTGTAAACAGATGCATGGGTATAAATACTAATACACAAAATTACAACGCAAAACAAATAAATTGCCATGTAGCTGTGCTGTTGAAATTTTGTGGCATTAGATTTTAATATAAATACAGCAGCCATTTCGAACATAGCTTTGCATAACGTTGCTCCTACTTATATAATTATTATTTGATGCAATAAATTACATAATACTATATTGTATTATTCAATGCTATATAATTGTTCCAGTTTATTTTTGATGTTTTATTGCTCAGGTACCTGGAATGATGAGAACTGTGGAAGGGCTATGGCAGGGTATCTGTGTAAGAAGTACCCCGGAGATGAACACACCATGCCTCCACCCACCCAGCCCTGGACGGGGCACTGCCCACAAGGTAAACTCTAATTTGCAGCAGACACCACGTGGGCTCTGCTACCCTGTGTTCCTGACTTGCCCACACGCTTTGCATTAAACTACTCAACTGTTCCAGGGTGGATGCTTTTCCGGAACAAATGTTACCTGATTAAGGGAAACCATAGAGATCAGAAGGAATTCCAAGCCAACTGGACTTTTGCCCGGAACTGGTGCAGAACCCAAGGAGGAGACTTGGCTGTTATTGATGACCAGTATGAGAATGGTAAGAGTCGAGAAGACCATGGGTTTGACTGAGCAACAGTGAGACACAGCAATTCTGTTTCTTACACATGCTTCTTCTGTGCAGACTTTGTATCTAGCTACATTATGGACATAATCCAGCCCGTTTGGATTGGCTTGTCTGACATACTACACGAAGGACAGTTTGCATGGAGTGATGGAAGCCCAGTGCGATACACAAACTGGGCTGGAAAAGAGCCAAACAATGGGGAAGAAGGGGTGAGACCAGTCTTAAGACACAGTATACACTTCATCTGCAAAATAACTTCATTATACTATATTATATATATATGAAATATCTCATAAGTTCAAACACATATTTATTCCTGTGTTGTTGTCTAGAGTTGTTGATAATTCTTTGCCAAATAGACCATTATTCTTGACACAGTGGATTCTGTAGAGTCTGTGGAATAAATTAGGAACTACAAACATGGCACCGTTTACCCAGAGCTAGGAAGGAGGGTCTCAGCTCTTTATTGGTCTATAAATGTGTCAATCAGAGCCTGGGATACAGTTGGGATCCTGTATCACGAAGCAGAATTCTTGTTTAGCCAGACAACTTGTCGAATTTAGAGTAGTTAGTGGGCTAAACATAAGTGAACAAAAATAAAGCGCATTTAAACTAGGGTGCTTAAATCAGACAAGTTATCCAGCTAAGCAAAAAATCCTGTTTTGTGATACAGGTCCCTGTTCTCTGCTTAGTTTAAGGTACCCCAGTGCAAATGGACTTTATCTTTTTATGTATTACTTACATTCTTTTGCTTACATTTAGCCCAGACTACCTTTAATGTGACAAGTTATTGACCAATCACGTCTTGTGTTCACACCTAGTTAGCCAACAACATGCCAGATAGACTCCTTGCAGGCACATTTACAACAGACATGAAAAAAATGTGTATGATTTTAGCGTATACAAACTTTGATGGCTAAACTTTATTAACTTTAGCCTCAAAAGAAATGTTGGTAGATTTACAGTTAGCAGATCCAAATGTAGCAAATGCTAATTAGTCTGCTAGCGGTTTTCAAAGTTAGCGGAAACTAATCCGCTAACAAAAATGTTAGTTTTACTAATTAGCAGTTCACGGATTAGTGGAACCCTGCCCACCACTTCTTAAGGTGTTTTACACCCAGAATATTTTGAAATTTCTTTCATTAAATGAGAAAACAGAATACATTGGATTAACTGAAGATGTTCTGTTCATAGGAGCACTGTACTGCCATGACTCACAACCATCTGGTTACTGGGCGCTGGAACGACGATGGTTGCCACAGGATGAGGGGCTGGGTGTGTTACATGAAGAAATGTGAGCCACCTAATATTAATTTATTTTTATATCCGTTCTTCACAGACAAAAAACATCTTGCCTGCAAACCGTTCAGAAGCTGGATGTTTAGTGTAAAAGTTTGCAGTCACTAAATGTCGTAACAACCAAGAAAAAAAATACTAATTTACATTTTATGGCCTGAAATTTAATGCTCCATATTTGATATTGTGAGTCTTCAAAACATATTAAAGGGGAATTCTATCAAAGATCATGTGTTGATTTACTTGTACTATAAAGCCAGACTATACAGCAAGGTGACCAAGATTTAAAAAACTCCGTTCTTATAGCTCCATGGATTTACTCGATAGTGAGGAAAATAAATCAGAAAGGGAACCAGAGGAAATGTCTTTTGAGGCAGGCATTAAAATATATTTATACACTCCACTGACTTTCAATACACATAATGTAGAACATACTACAAAAGAACCACCTTGTATTTTGTGATTAAAAATAAATATCGTGTTTGGATAGAGTATAATTTAATATAAGAAATTTTATTTGGCAGTAATTTCAGATGATGAGTATCTGATTTTACCTTGCGTGTTAGTGAAGCAGTAACTGATCTCCTTGCCATTACACAGCGAACAGCATCCCTGAACCACCTCCAACACGCAGCCCCTGCCCTGCAGGCTACACGCCATGGTATAAGAACTGCTACAAGTTGGTGGAGGAACAGAAGACATGGGAGGAAGCGCAGGCTCTCTGCGTACAGGAAAAAGGCAACCTAGCCAGCATCGACCACAGCTACGAACAGGCATTTGTCGCCGGTGGAGTTCTGCAGGGAAAATCGGATGCCTGGATTGGACTTCGGCGTAACGTAAAAATACTCATATCTTTATTCTATTCCCTGAATTAACAAGTGTTATGGTGGCGCATTTTACTTGGAAAACAACTTCTAACAACCAAGAAAGATGTAGTTGCAGTGGCCATCATGTGTTTAATATTCTCGATTTCATTCATAGGAAGACGGCTCATACAAATGGTCAGACAGCTGGCCGGTATTCTTCACTCACTGGGGTCCTGGTGAACCAAGCAACCATAAGGATGAGGGTTGTGTGAGTATGCACACCAGCATGCATCTTCACGGAGTATGGAATGACACGGCATGCACCACTACTAAACACTTCATCTGCAAAATAACTTCAGGTACTAATCTTTCCAACTGTCATTGTATAGTATTATACTGTTGAAATGGTAAATTCAGCAGTTTAACCAGATATAAATTCTTTTATTAATATGTTGTAGTTAAATATGTACAGTACCAGTCAAAAGTTGGTCGCTTTTCCAGCTGTCCTGAGGGAGGTCCCACATATACACTGAGCTCTCATTGGCTGCTTTTCCAGCTGTTCTGAAGGAGCTCCCACATATACACTGAGCTCTCATTGGCCGCTTTTCCTTCACTTCAAGAGAGTGAAGGAAACTCACAAACCATTTCTGCCATTTATGTGAGGTGGCCAGGTCATGTGACGTGATACTATGACTCTCCTTTGTGGGTGGCTTGGCGTATCCAAAGCTTTGACTGGTACTGTATGTCTAACAGGAACGGTACCTCACCTCCAGGACTGGGGATTTGAATCCTGCTTCCACTGCATGTGCAGTGATTGTTCCCCTGTGTTGTACAGTTTCCTCCAGCACTCCAAAGACGTGCAGTGTGGCCTACAGGTCATGCTAAGTTACCCATAGTGCTTGTGCTCCAGCCTTCTGTCCTTTTCTCCCTTGGAAAGGCTACAGGTTCCCCTTCAATTCTGTAGTTGAAATGCGGATGTATTTAAACGTGATTAAAGAGATCAGTATTTCCTCATGGTGAGCATCAACTTTTCTTTTATTTTCTACAGAAAAACCTCCCGCAACTCCAGCTCCTGGTGACGGAAAATGTCCTCCTGAGTGGCGGCCCTATGGCCGCCATTGTTACTTTGTTTACAATGGAAAGCAGGGGTTTTCTTGGCCCGAGTCACGGCACTATTGTCAGCTAGCAAAGGCAGAGCTGACGTCCTTGCATAGTAGGGCAGATGTAGAGTTCCTGAGGAACATCAACTACACCAAGTACCATAATGTTTGGATTGGACTGACAAGAGACAAGTCTTGTACGTTCAGATATTTTTATTTGGTTACTGCTTCTTTACCAGGTGTAAAAGATTCTGTTCTATCATTCGTGCTGCTACTAAGAGTGTGTTACCAACATGATTGTCAGAATTGTCAACAATGAGGATTTATAGGAGGATTTGGTCTGTGGCTTTGAAGTCAAAGATGTCGATGTGGATTTATTATCAGTTGGCTGGGCTTGGACAGACCTCTCATCTGTGGGGTTCCTGAACTGGGCACCAGGAGAGCCTAATCTAGCCTTCCATCCCGGTGATGTGGGAACTGAAGACTGTGTGGAGATGTATCCCGATGGGAAATGGAATGACAACAACTGCCTGCAGAAGAGAGGATTCGCCTGTCGTCACCGCCAGTGTAAGGACCTGGACATTTTTTTTTAACTGTACTGATGCGGACTAAAATGTTAAAATGCAAATGGATAAATTGATTTAAAATATCAAAATATACAACATAAGGCTAATTCCGGTTTTCAAAAGCCAGAGTGTCTACTAGTTTTAGTCTGAAGTCACAATGGCTAATGAAAATGACATGTAGACTGCAGGACATTTCACATCTGCTGAATAGGAAATTAGTTTTTTTTCCCCCAGTATAAAGTATTAGATGAGAATTACTTTAGCCCAGCTGCAAATTAACCGGGGTGATTTGCATTAGCCTACTGGAAAAACGGCAAGTGAATCGTCATCTGGATTTTAACTTTCACTTCCAGCTTTTGTAAAATGAGTTTCTAAGCGTTATGTATATAAGCAACAGTACCAGGTATTCTGTGTATAATTCTATATTATTTCTTCTTAGACTATACAACAGATGACAATGGAATAGTTATTCCTACAGACTCTTCAGGATCAGGCAAGATACTCTGTACTACATTACATGATATAATTATATCATGCACTATGGTTATGCATAATACAATTTTGTATATCTATCATTATCCCACCCAATACTCCAGATGGAGCCATTGCAGGAGCCGTCATTGGTGCGCTGATTTTGATCTGCTTGATTTTCGGAATCATATACTATGTTTTTTATGTGCGAGGTGTTAAACTGAGTGTTCCAAGTTTTCCAACCATTTCACCAAGAAATACTGATGTGGTAGGTAGCATTCAGAACCCAGCATACTTTAAATATACATTTTACTACTGGAAATATTTAACCTTTTGTTTTGTCTGTCTAAATTTGCAGGTCAATTTTTCTAACCCTAATTTTGGAGGGAATTCCGAATCATGAGAGAGCAGCTGATATTTTTCTGTACATTTACTGTTCCTGCCAAGTCAGTTTCTACCATATAAATTTGGAAATGTGATTTCCTTAGTTAATGGTAAATATAGTTGCACAAACGTAAAAGAAGATCCCCTAATCAAAGCAACATTTCAAGAACGTTTTCATACATTTCTCAGTTTTATCTACAACAAAAGTACATGTAACATTAAATTGGCTCATTGTAATGGAAAAACCATTAAAGATTTTCCATCTTGTAGACTTGACACCTTCTTTGACTGATTTCTGAAGTATGCTCAAGCATGGATCTCAATTATCAAACATGGTGATTATATTAAAATATGTACTGCAAATATGTTTTGACAATGATACACAATTTAAAATTTGAATACAAAAAGTCATTTTACAAATTAAAATAGCTTCACAGGGTGGCATCTGTCCCCTTAATTTTATTGCTCCTTTGAGTATATTACATGGCAAATTATCAGTCACCAATTTTCGCCCACAGTCATTCGTGGAGTATAACCGAGCTTAAAAAAAAAAATCTCAATGTCAGCCAGTCTTTCGTTATAAATTCTTATACAATCCAGTTTAAACTATTTACATGTTCACAAAGTTCAGAAAACGACAATCCTGCATAACTAAACAGAGGACTACATGTTTTCAAAATATCTAAAAGGAATTTGCATAGAAGAAGAAATATGAAAAACAGCATTTTAAAGATCACATTTTATATAGCAAGTTATCCTCCTCAAAAACCCTGAAACAGCACGTAACAGAGTACAAAAAATATTTTAATACAAAAACAGAATACTACCAAGTACCAAACAGGGTACATCTGTAGCCGTTTACTTCACTTGCCGAGTTGCCATTCTGCATACAGCTATTGAAGCAGGGGAATACTCTGCCTTGTCATTCTACAAGTTCAGAATAAAATAAATAGTAAGTCTGAAAGAAGTCAATAAAACTGACCAACCAGCATGCCACAGTACCACTGTCCCCCTCCATACTACATACCAAAGTTATGCAGTAAAAGTACTGATATCCAGAATCCCCTTCTGTGCATCACTGCAGCTAAGTAATAATGTATTTTCTTGGGAAGATAATTTTCAGTAAGCCATTAAGGGCTTAATATTTCTTAAAAAAACACAACTGATCAGATACAGTTAAAATTAAATACATTTTAAAAAGGACTATAAGACAGCCTTCGTTAAATAATATGTTGCAGAAACGAGAAAATCATACTTGCTGCAGCAGGATCCGCTGTAAAAGTTTCTTTGAGATATTAATGCTAACTTAAACATAGTATCGAAACTAACTGAAATAATATGGGTACTTTCTATACAAATGATACTAGGAGAGTAAAACCACTGTGAATTGCATAAGAATTCCAGCAATGAATGCTTTATAATAGTAAAGTCATGTCACTCGATGGCACGTAAACACGAATTGGTAACAAATTCAAAATTTTGGACCCTTGAAATCATCTTAACTGCTTGACAAACAATTCAGCACAAAATAAAATACAGATGCACCACATATCAAAGTGAGAGTGCAAATAGGCACAACTGTGAAAGAGGGATGGCACTGGAAAGCAAAGCGGTCAGTTATGCCAACACAATTAACCAGCATGATTTAACTATCAACACCTCTGAAGTCTCACAATTAAGAGAGCTACACAGCACAGCAAATTTCAAATACAGACAACTTGTTTTAAAATGTATTTAGGATGTAATTGGCAATTTCACTTGGAAAATAAAAGGTATAGCAAAATGATTTTAGTAGTGCTGTGTTCCAGTAATGCTTTTATGTGAGATGTCATGCTTAGTAATAGCATCCACTATCCGGACTACTTGCACGTAGAATATACAGCTAGAAAAGGACAGCAGACACAAGTACATCTTGCTCACCATGGAAATATCATGATAATACCATGAAAAAAGCTCCATAATCATACATAAGCATGCAGTGTGGCTGAAATTTTCAAATACATCCCCTAGACGTCTAGATTTCAAGCACTACCTAATGTTTTTCATGGGATGCATCTTTTAAAGGAGCAATTCTGGCTCACTGATATATACAGTCCATTCAGATTTTAACCCAAGGCACTCATTCATTTACCTAAATAAACGTCCACTACCAAAAAGAAAAGGAAAAACTGTAAGACATCTGTGATTAAACTACGGTACCTAAACAATCGAGAACCAACTATCATTACCTTACCATCAGAAGTTGGCGTCACATACAAATCACTCCCGTTTTATATCTAATATCTGGCATTCTATTATCACTGAGGTAGGAATATTTACGTCAAGACAAGGACTTCATGGTCACTCGAACGAATGGTGTGCAATTTCTACTTTATTGCAGTTCACTTTTTGATCAATCACTTGATTAAAAAAAAAATGCATCTTTCCCAAGTGGATTTTCCGTTGAGCAAGGTACACACTCACCACATCTGCCTACCTCGGGATCTAATATAAATGCTGACAATTCCATGGACCTAGGTTTTCCTGATCACTCGGTCTCAACAAGGAAAATCAAAACACTCATATTCCATTGGATAAGTTCTCCATAATCAGGCTTGGCATAAATTAAACACAGCAATTAAAAATACCATAACAAAAGTCTCTACCTTGGCTTCTCTTTGATTATGGGATTTTTATCCAATTAGTGATACATAATTTTTTCCAAATTCATAATTCGTTTGGATTTAATGGTAGCATAGTCCACATCCCCCAATTTAGTCATACATTCATTACTAAAAACCACCTGAATGGAGGGCAAATTTCAAGATCTGTTTTGCTGGGTTTAAACATGTTAATCTAATATAATCTCCAGTTTATCAAAATTGATAATCTTATGAAAAAATATATTAATAGCGATAGACTATAAACAAGAATAAATAAACACGAAATAAATCCTCAGAGCCTGGCAATAACGCAGGAAAATACTGGCACCCAGAAAAGCTTGAATGTGGGGAGAAAGCCCCACGCCCCATATAGCACGGAGAGTTCCCCACTTTGGCATACGCTATGAGACTGCAAAGCTAAGTGGCTTCTGCATTGGGTATGTTTATCCTTTTTTTTTTGGGGGGGGGGGGGGGGGGCAAAAAAC
>JAODUD010000117.1:18442627-18457343 GCA_026784285.1 Stomatorhinus walkeri
AAATCTGTATGAGGTTTGAGAACCACAGCCATACCCAATTTATAGCGCCATCTAGTGGTAAGAGCCAGAGTGAGAAATAAAACATGAATTCCCTATAACACATATATAAAAGCAAAACCTTACCACTGCCTCTCTTTGCCAGGGCCTCAGCCTGCTCCCAGGTGTCATGGGCATTGAGGAAGTGGGCTGTGATGTTAACATAGGATGCTGCCACCTGCTGGACGACCTGCGGAATGGCAATAGTGCCAGGAGAACTGAAGTTCCCTGAACTGCCTGGAGATGGGGTTGGTGACATTGAAGGTGTGCCCATACTTCTGGTAGAAGAAGAAAAAAAGAGTGAGAGAAAAGGTGGGAGGACCAAGGAAAAGCAACAGAGAGATTAAGAAGCAGAGTGGATTGGAGGAAAACCGGTGGAGGTTCAGTACATCAAGAAGGGGGAGAAAGTGGAAATTCTCAATATCAGAGGAGCTTATAAAATACAGGCTGAGTATTCATCATGGCAAAGAGAAATACACTTACTTAGAGACACAGGGTGAGGGGGCTTTTGCAAATTTTGAAGAACTCTGCAGGTACAGAGAAAAAAACATTGTTAATCTTTCTCATGTACCAAGAATCAGTCAGGCCAATATATGGAGGCTGCTTCTTAGCATGTTTGACTGCACATGCTCCAGTTACATCCTCACATCAGTGTGAAGCATCATGAGTAGCCTGCAGATCATTACCACACATCTGAAATACTGTCCCATCAACAGTGTAGGAGTAGGACACACACTAGGCTTTACCTACCGCCCGCAATACACACGTGCTAAAATGTCTCCCTGTTAATTACGATTCATAAATATGAATAAATGACTAATTTATACACACATTTGTCATCCATTTCAGATGAACAACAGTACTACAACTGAACAAACAACTATGCAGCTGACAATAATGCAACTATAATACTACCCCATGGTTTCAAACTCTACATGAGATATTTTTTGTACTTTTGATTTTTCTCCTCTTATACTAGACTATAAGCAGTAGTGTTGCATTTCAAATTGTATTTTTCGGCATTCTCTTACATTTGCATTTTCATGCACATCATAAGAGCCTTTAAAGTAAGCATTTTATCATGTAGTCCACGAATATACCTGCTAACTCAAAACATTAGCACATACCTATCAAAAAAAGTGTACACGGATAACATTAAATTATTGTTTGATAAATCATGTTTATTGTTTTCCAAATTAGGTAATAATTATTCAACAATGAACAACTCAAATTTGAAGTCATGTCTTACATAAAAGCAGGCAAACAAATGCGGAGGAAAGCAGTGAACTCTTAACGATAAACTAAGGGAAATTAAATTACGAGGAGCTACTGACTAGCTTTGTCATTAACACCTCTACTACCCTTTCATGGGACGATCTATTTGCTTACACTCCAAGTGTCCACATTTTTAAATACATAATTAAAATTATTACAAAGTGTATTATAAAATACTGTTCTGCATTTGTGGGTCATGAACCAACCTTAAAATGTTCTGTAAGAGTTCTTGAGTATTTGAGTGCCGTGTCCCGCTTGTGTCGAAACATTGCCATCTGCAGAAGTGACTGACATCGCAAACTGAGGGCAGAAACAACATTACTGGCCTATAACTGGTTTTCCAAATTGAACAACTATCTGTTTCGAGTGTTAATTCACAGAACGTCAACACTGCAAACTGTAATGCTAACAAAAAGTGTGTGTACTAGCCTACAGTGTTATTTGTTTGTGCCTTTTCCATGATACACACCATAAAATTGTAAAGTCTCTTTCTGAGGTAGAGTCAGCTGGATCTAGACAGTTCCTCAGCTTCAGTATAAATCTGCAGAAAAATTAAAAAATGAATTTGCTGTGTATACAAAATATAAAAACAGAGAATGATACAAAACAGATTTAATATGATAACCTCTAGTTTAGAGTCGATCCAGACTACCAAATGTCAGTTTAACCAAAAATGTAAGACAACACTTTACTTAAGGCCATGGATTTGGTCATTTATAAACACATGCAATCATAAAGCATTATAAACATGGCTATAAATATTTATAAAAAGGCATTTCACATAATAGGCATGTGTATTGTGCTCTCATCTATAATGCACTATGGACACCTTCATAATGCAGTACAAAGCAATATCCTTAATACTGATGCGTTATAATGGTTGGCACCAGTATTAAGGATACTGCATTATGAAGGTGTCCATAGTGCATTATCTATGAGAGCTTCATGAGGTAGTCATAATGCATAATAATATGGCTATAATGTGTTATGTATATATGTATAATGTGCTTTTTAATAAATATTTACAGCAATGTTTATGATGCTTTATGAATAACCAAAGGTAGTTATTTTAGAAAACCTCTATATAACAGATGGCATTTGTGGAGGGGGCACTTTTTATTGCTACTGTACAGATCAATAGCCTGACCACCATATACATCCTGGGTGTCCTGAAAAGGACCCCCAGAGCCCCTAACTGCCACCCCCCCCAAATGAAGAGGGGAGCATATCATCCAGAGTTAACATAGGGACACGGGTACATGGGAAGTCAGAGAGCAGAGTCCCTAGCATGTGGGTTTGCATCTGTTTATACTGAAGTAATAAGGGTGCTAGATCGTCCTCCCTGCCAATCCACTCCAGGAGTCCCTGTAAGTCAGATTTCTCACCCTGCCTCTGCTATGGACTAACCATGGATCCTCCCCACCTACCTTTCATGTCTCATCAGAGAATAATCAGGGTGCCTTGTAAACAGTAAAGCTCACACAGTTCACTTCACTGTCTACACCAGTAAATCCCAACAGCATGATAATTGTTTTTTTTTTTGTCTTTTCAAAGACAAACTCAGTGATGCAACTGAACTTCAGATTTATTAATATTATATATCTGGTGTACATGAACAAAACATTACACAGCACACAAAATGAGGATAACAGAAGGGTATTTCTCTTTATCTGCGCCATTTAGTTTAAGTGCAGAATTATACAGAAAAGCACATCTTACAGAGGCAAAGGGAAGTTCCTTCATGGAACCTTTCCTGTGCATTGATCTGACGACGTCTTGCCTTAGTCTGAAAATAGAAGGAAGAACTCTAGGCTGAAAGAGTTGACTTCCTACCTGATCAAGTCCACAGTCTCTGAGAACATGGTATATGCAGACTTCGGGGTTTGGGGATCCGTTTCCATGGCAATTCCACTTTCAACAAAGGACATGGCCGCATCCAAATAGTTGAAAGCTTTTCCAACCTTGTCCATCTTAATGGTGGGGCAGGGGAGGGGGACAAAGAGCACTGAGTTTCATATGGTTTTTCAGGCCACTCACCACCGGGGGGGGGGGGGCTCCTCCCAGCGAGGTAACATACCGTAGCGTCCGCTTTGTGCTTTAGTTTCTTGGCTTCCTTCATGTGATACTCGACAGGGTATTGCCTGCGATGGAGAGGAAACCAGAGACTGTATAACCGCAAGCCAAAAGAATCAGGCAGCTAAAACACTGCATTGTTCTTAATCCTAAGCTGCAGTCGTGATATTAGAAACTTTAACACGGCATGAGTCCTACCTGTCGTGAAACTTCAGTAAGGGCCGACGTGGGAGAGGCGTTCTTGCTGGCTGGGCTGTCACTGGACAAGTCAAGCTGTTCTCTGTGACTTTCTGTCAATGACATACTAATAGTCACATTAAAAGTGTCATGCTAATTAGAGGTGGGCCAAATCATATCATTCGCAGATAATACCAGTAAAAAAAATTTGCCCGGGGAAAAAAAAATAAAATAAATCATGATATGCTAATTTCATGCCGTAAACACGTCACACCATTACGTAGTGGATTACGCTCACGTGCGGCGCAAAGTTATTAAAAGTTGAAAGAAAAACATGGCTGGAAGCAATACTGCTGAAGAATTAATTTCCAAAAAAGCAACTACTTCAGTGGTGTGGAATTAATTTGGATAAGAACAAGCAGATACAGAACAGACAACAGTAATATGCAAGGAGTGCAGGAAGCCTGTAAAATCGAAAGTGGGAAATACATCTAACTTATTTCACCATCTCAAACGTCGGCACCCGAGTCTGTACCAGGATTGTCTGATAGCCTGGGAGGAAATCTCAGGAGCTAACAGTACAAAACCAAAACAAAGTACGCTGATTCAGCATGGTATCACCGAGTCGCTTGCCAGTTGTACTCAGTATGACAGAAAAAGCAATCATTGGAAAGACATTGACCAAGCTGTCACCATTTGTTTGGCTAAAGATATGATGCCGATCCAAACGATGGAGAAAGAAGGCTTCATGCACCTTGTTAAGAAGCTAGACCCACGATATGCCCTCCCAAAGAAGAAATATTTTTCCAAGACATGTATGAAGAATACCGTGAAAAGGTACAAGCCTCACTGTCATCTGCGGATTACTATGCATCGACCACGGATTTATGGTCAAGTAGGACAACAGAGCCTTACCTCAATCTGACTGTACACTATATGGACAGCCACTGGGAGCTGTGCATTCAAACCTTCAAACCAGCTATTTTCCCGAGGACCACACAGGAGAAAATATAGTGACTGGCTTAAAGGAGTTTCTCCAAAAACAGGTGTGTGTGACAACGGATTGTGGGGCTAACGTTGTCAAAGCTCTCAGAATTGGATTCGACTATCCTGCTTTGGGCATCATCTCCATATTGCCATTGGTAGGTTTCCTTTATTCATTCCATAACATACACTACCCCCAAGACAACTAGTAAAAACTGTCATAAGAATGAAGAAACAGGTTACTTTCTTCCTTTGAACCCATGAGGAATAGGTTTTTTATGGTTTAAGTCATAACCCTATGAGTAAGGAAAAACATGAAGTAAAGGAACTCTAAAGGGCAGCTTCTCTGAAGTTTTATGTTTGCGAATGAAATCCTGTTCCCTGTTTAAGACATCTCTACCTCTAACTTCTGAAGGGAAAGAAAAACACAGAGAGCCCCAAAGTCACAGTAACATGCTTCTATGCCAAGATCACGCAGTACAGTGGATGGTAGATGCATCAGATCCTGGCAGCCAAACCAGAACGCCTGGAGCACACACCTTGCTGTGCTTTTTCTGTTCTGCACCTACGTTCTTCTCCTTTTTCTTCTTGTGCTTGGCTGGAGGCTGGCTGCTGTCCTGGGGCACACCTCCTCCGCCTCCTCCGCCCAGGCCACCACTTCCCCGCTTGCCCTTTGGCTCTTCTTTGGGGTCTTGAGGAGCAGCTTCTATGAGGGACGGCTTCCCTTTTTTCACTTTCTTCTTCTTCTCCTGCTCCACACTCTTGGGCACTCTGTTCACAATGAGATAAGCCTAAGTTCAAGTGGAGTAACACAAAGGAGGTAGTTACGTTTTTTTTTCCCTCCATATTTTGGTGTAGGGAGTGTTTTAACGAGGACAACTCAGCAGTATTAAAAGTAGCAGGGGAAAAAAACTCCAGAAAACTCGATGGAACTCCTGTGACATCAATTAATTCAAATGCAGACACAGTGAAAATGAAAACCAGGGGGTGTTATAGAGTCAAGGAGGATGATAAACAAAGAGGAGCGGATGTAAAGCGAGTCTTTGATTTCTTACTTGGCTGAATTCGTGGTATGACCTGACGAAAGTGGCTTGACGACTTCATCAAGTTTACGTTTTTTTCTTAGTAGAATATCTTCATGCTTTTCTGCCTGCAAGAGAACACAGCCAAATTCACTTCCTGGTAGCCTCAAAATTAAAAATATTAACACTAGCATTTACCGTGAACAGAATGCTTTAAAAAATAAATGCTCATCTCAAATACTCAGACAACACAAACCAATAGTGCTGAATATGTGATAAACCCATGAAAATCGTGGGAGTTCCGTGAAACAGTGGGATGTCACTAAATTGTGTGCACAGTAGTGCTCTTGGCAGGATCCTAAGCCTAAGTGCATGTGATATACAAACTCACAGCTAGGCAAGGTGACCCACAACCAGTTTAGTCATGCTATGGATTACACAGAGCGTGTTATGTAGTCTGATGGGATATGGTTTGTAACATGTTTATGTAGTGATAACTTATGATGCTTGAGTAGTGATCAGTACAACATAAGCCAACCCACTGGTCTCTTTTTGGATTCTCTGCAAGGAATCCCATCAGCTTCTCTCTTCTTTGTCTTCTGCTCTTTCTTTTTTGGCACAGGAGTTTTGGTTAGCTCACTGGGGGAATTAGGGACCGGAAAGGCCCCTGGTTGGGGGACCCTAAAGAGCCGACTGAGCTCAATCTTCACTATCAATGAACAAAGGGAACCCTGGGAGTCCCTTGGCAGGAGCACCTGCTCGCCCTCTCCTGGAGGGTGACGGCTCTCAGATTCCTTTCGCCCCTTCTGAACTTTCCCCAAGCTGGGACCATTTGAACGCACCGGTAGAGTTTGCGCTAGGCTTGGCGGTCTGCCTGTATTCACCTCCATCTTTCCTTCCGGTTTTAAAATTGCCTTTGGAATGGACTGTTTCACCTTTTTTTTCGAGCTGTGTTTATCGGCCTTCTTGCCATCTGTAGTAGGTATGCTCTTCTTTTTGAGCTTTCGTCTATCCGTGTGAGCCTCACTCTTGTCACGCCGAGGTACTTCCGCCCTTGGCAGCGCATGGACGACCTCAGGACATGGGGCCTTGTTTGCCTTCGATGGGCGCTTAATCCCCACAGTCTTTCGCTGATTTTCAGCTTGTACAGGGGATTTTTGGGGACTAGGCTGACAGGCCAAGATCTCCTGAACCACCTTGCCATCCTTTTTGATGTACTCAGAATGCACAGTAGTCGTCTGGGAAACGCAGTCATTCTGGTAATTATCTTCCTCTTGCTGCTTACTGATCACCGGGCTGAAGCTCTGTGATTGACCAGCCAGGCTCTCTGCAGCTGAATTTTGCTGATTGACTTTGACCAACCAGTTGTCCAGCTGCCATTTATTTGCAACAGATGAATCATCCTGTAACGAAAAGAAACATGCATATTCAAATGACGAAATTATCATACATTCACAAACAATTAGTCAAAGCAAAGTGACAACCATGCAACTGTGTCATTGCTTCTGAACCAAAGACCAGGTGCGATACTGATGTGGTTGTTTGGATACCGAAAATATCAAGAGGGCAAACAGGGGAATCTGAGCTGTACCTTGGATACAGATGGGGTGTTGTGCTTCAGGTGGGGGACTTCCTCCTTGTCACTCTCGCTGCTGTCACTGTCGGACTCAGACCCTGAAGAGCTTTCAGAATCAGTGGAATTGGAGGATTCACCACCACTGGAACGTGTCAACACCACACTGCCCTTCACACTGCCCTTGGTGACCCTGCACAGGGGTGACATTTTAGAATTAAGACGAGGTTCTACTGGGACACTTTTCAACAAGATGCATGTTTTTGTCTATAACCTACACATAGACCTTGACCGGCTGACAAAGATTCCACCATAAGCTCACTAAGTGTTGGAACAAAGCACCAACATAGTCAATTATGTGGTGCTAGAGATTTTGTGTAAATCTGCTGATGCACATACCAACAACCAGCTAACCTTTGAGCTACTTGCGGAGTACAGTGGTACCTCAGAACTCAAACTTATTCCGTTTAATTTAATGCAATATTTAATGCACATCAATTTCTAATTCAGTTTGTCAGTTTTTATTTTATAATGCAATAAAGTGGCAAGTAGTCAATTAAATGCCATTCCTGAATGCATTCATCAATTCCAATCCAAATCAGGAAGTGGAACTGGACTTGGGATTGGAAAAAAAAAAAACTATGGGTAAGAGAATTGGAATTGCATTGGAACTCCAACTCCAGCTCCATTTCCTGGCTGCATTTGTGATGGTAAAGTTGGAGATTTGTACAGGGTAAAAGGAATCTTGATGAAGAAAGACTATCACTCCATAACGCCATGCCATACCCTGTGGACAGCGCTTAATTGGAGCCAGTTTCATCCTACAACAGGACAACAACCCAAACACAGCTCCAAACTGTGAAAGAACTATTGAGGGAAGTAACAGTCAGCTGGTATTCTGTGTATAATGGAGCGGGCAGCACAGTCACCGGATCTCAGCTCTACTAGCTGTTATGGGAGCAGCTGGACCAAATGGTACTAAGAAGTGCTCATCAAGCCAATCCAACTTGTGGGAGATGCTTCAGGAAGCACAGGGTTACCTCAACAAACTGACATCTAGAATGCCCAAGATCTACAAGGCTGAAATAGCTGCAAATGGAGGACACCTTTGCCCTTATTGGCTGAAGAGTTTAGCGCATGACGTTTGTATCCCAGTTAGTTCTGATGCGTAATCTGCTATTTCTCCCAAATATCATGTAAAGCAGTGCGAACTGGTTTTCAGTTAGTTTACCTGGTAAAATACAGTTTAAATAAATGACATAATAGTACACGCATGTTAGTGGTTTATTTATTGTCAGTTATTGTAATGTTGCGCGCTGCTTTATTTGGTTAATAGTCCAGTCTATGAAGAAGGCATTCAAGTAAGAATTGCATTGTAGTACGACTCATTTCCTGATGCATACAATTAATATTAGGTCAGTGTTCACGGTTCGAGTTCTGATATTCAGATCGAGTTCTAGGTCAAACTGGTTTATTCGACTTTCCAATTTATTCTCATAACTCATTTAATTTGTTTTCATGGAAAACAAGGACATTTTTAAGTGACCCCAAACTTTTGAACGGTGGTGAATTATTTTTTTGCAGCCTAAATGTTAGCTACATCTTTAGGGCAACAACATCTAAGGCAAGTTTTATATATGAATTTTCAACAAATAACTTAATCAAACAATTTACTATTATGAACCTTAAGACTTACTTATTACTGACTGGAATTTTACCTATTAAAATTGAACTGCATTCATCTACACTAATTAGTTTTTTTATGATTATATAATTGTTATCTATGGACCAGTGGTAGCCAATTCAGAGAGCAAACATAAAACAAACTCTGGGGGCATTTATTACCCAGCAATATTTTCATACTGTATGAATCTGGGTCTGACAGGACAGTGTTAAGGGCACTGAAATCAACATCCTCGCTTAAGATGCATTTTGCAGTCAGATCGCATTGGGTGCTGGGGCAAATCTTGGATCGTGCTAGAGTTAGAGTTTAGTTGTAATAAGATTATCCCACGTTAGGGAGAAGGGAAAAAAATGCACAAGTAATGCAATGTCTTTTTGCCTTTCCATTTTGTACGTCAAAAAAATATGGAAGGTCACAGATTTCCACTGATCTATCGTAAGGGAACTATATATTTTGACAATGACCACTGACCTCAATTCTGTATGCATAGTGAATCAAAGAGCATACTGGAAAACTGGGACAAATGCACACTGGTACAGGGAAAAAAAAAGATATAAAACTATGGTGCTGCAATTTCATTTCTGGCACTTCACAGTTCTGAGGATCTGGATAAAATTATGCATTGGCGCTATTCAAAGTAGAGCGAATTTACAACCTGCTAAGCACACACAGAATGAAGTACTGTAATACCTTGTTTTGCGAAACATAATATTAAGACGTACCCAGTTAAAAATTCCATGCTGATTTAAGGTCACCATTAAGCAAACATCAAAGATCAGCCAATGAGAATAGAGAGGAACATCAACAGTGAGCAAGTAGGCTCTTCATTCACTCCTTTCCCTTCTTCCAGCAGTAAAGCCCTACATAACTGATAAAAGCACCGATCAGCCACAAACCAATATTATTTTTTTTTCTCTCTCTATAAGATACCAGATAATGATATATGGACATTACATATGGACAATAGACCAGACTCAAATCCTAATGAGTACTTTCACTGAACTGTCCCATAAGATTAATATGGTCTATCGAGTTGCTTTTTACCTGAACAGGACAGAAGTTATATAAAAGTCAAACACTTTTTGCAAAAATGAAGAATGTTATACTTACGAAGATCCCTGATGACAGAGTGCTTTTGAAGATTCATATTGATCTTCTGAAAGGGGGGGGTATGCTGGTTAAACTGGGCTGACAATGAGGTAAAGGCAGTGTATCTTAAAGAAACAATTGCTTCAAAATGACTAATTTTATGTTTGTACTTCAGTCAGTACAGTACTCATCCACAGCAGACAGAATGTGGGGCAGATCAACGAAAACTTTAGCATGAGAGCTAGAAGGTTACAGAGTTTCAGGTTCTCTAACATCCAACTGCAGTTAACTTTGAAACACAATTTCCTTTGATGTTAAAAGCCCACAAGTGGGTTGGTGTGTCCCTCCCTCTCCACTGAAACGTAACAAGGACTGACACCACTGCTCCGGCTGCTCTGTGGTGACAGAGCCGGCAAACAGCTAGTATTGCCCAGTAAATTTTCCCTTCAGAGGACTTTTGTAGAAGTTCTCTCCCAGCACGGTTCCCCACAAAGCACTAATTGCAAAACACAGCCTTATATACACAAGGGTCACTTACTTTGTCCTGAAATCCCGCAGTTGGCATTCTGTGATTCCTGCACAGGGAAGAGAAATAATTTAATGTCGGCTTCTGCAAACTGTACCTTGGACATTCAGTATGTTATATAAATATCAAGGACAAAGCAATGATCCGTTATGGGTTACCTTTTAAGAATTAATGTATCCTGGAAAATGTAACAAAATGGATATATGATCTATAGACTTTCTCTAATACTGAATAAGTGGGTGAATGTACTTCTTTGAATGTTAAAATTGTCTACAAAAGTCAGCCCTCATTGTGGATAACTGATGTGAAGGATTTTTCAGCACATTGCACATCTGACAGTGACAACCTGATGGATTATATCATAGAAAAAAGTTACTGAGATTAGTCCAGTGTTTGGCCAAAATCAGGCTAAAACAGAAATCTTTCAAGACTGAGGTTAGCAATGCAAACAGGAAAAGTTCATTCAAAGTTCTGTATGTATTCAAATGTGATCGAAAGGTGTGACAAACTGGAACCAAATAAGTGTGATGCAGTGAATTAAAACAAATAACTATTTCATTATCAACTCTTAACATACTTTTTTGTTTTGAGCCGTACCCCTGTTAACCAAAGGGTAAATTGTTTAAAATCTTCTTCACTTCTGCATAATACACTGTATATCATGGGAACAAGAACATAAACATCTCAGATGCATTATGGGATATTTTTATAACAAAAACACATGAAAATGAAAATCATCCACATGGTAATTTGATTTAAGAAAAGGGAAATGGAACTTCATGTGGCATACATGTAAAAGACAACTCCAGTAGGAACTCGTATCCTTCTATCCATCCATCCATCCATCCAGCTGAGTGCGGTGATAAATGGAGAAGTAGTCTCACCTTGGCCAGAGGGAATTTGGGAGGTTCGGGCATGCTCGGCGTATGAATAGCAGTAAGTGGTGGGGGCCACGTGTGGGTCATTTCCTACGGACAACCAATTTAAAATCAAAAGTGCAAGAACACAAGTCTGTGCCATTCAAAGTCAAAAGTACTAAGTCATTTGAATAATTCAAAGAACTCATTACAAAGTATCCTTTAAAGTCACAAAGAATAACTTGGGTAAATAATTAGAATTTGATGATTGATAATACAGCACACTTACCCTAAGGATATCTTCAACACAGTGTACATCATTTGAGGTCTAAAGGGGAGGCAATTAAAACTATATGTGAGCTTAAGGAGTCATTGAGGATAAATGCAGAAACATACTTCAGAGGGAATGTATCCATTGTGGCAACAAAAGACATGTTGTTTTTGGATCGTAACGATGAAAAACCACCAGCCAGACAGAAACAAGAAACCCTAGAGTGGGGGAAGTTCAGTATGTGTTAAGGCTGGATACAGACAAACTGGAGAAAAAATAAATAAATGAGATGGATGGATGAATGACGACAATAATAATTACTTAAATAAATACTAGAACTGGCAGGAACAAAGACAATACCACCAAACATGTACTTTGCATTACTGTTCACCTAAAGTCAAGCTTATAATCAACCTGAAGGCTGCCTTTGAAGAGACCCTGATAACATTCAGCTTTGCCACACGTACAGGACGCTGCAGGTATATTGCTGAAGGTGGCCTCCTGTAGCAGACCACGGAAGATGCCAGGAGGAAGAGGAAGATGGGTAGTGCACCAAGAATTTTCACCTGGAGCAGCTTTTTTCCCCAAGCTAATGCAATACTGTACACATTATGCATTTTCCACATTTCAGACATGTTTTGTGTGAGCCTCTGACTATTAGCCTGCAATTAGCTGACTAGTCAGTAGATGGCAGTAATGAAACTTTAGCTAACGTAGTTCTAGCCACCAAATCCATAAATACTGCCACGATGCTAATTATGGATTTACGGATTCACTTCAAGGGCATCATTTGCACCATGTGTAATTCTGTAAATCATATGAAGTGACTTTCTTTTTGATCACACTGTAACAGATGAAACAGTTTTTGTGCACATTTATTTTTAATACTGTTACTTGAATAATTACTACCTTTTAATACATATTTCCCATTGAAGGAACTTAATTTTTTTTTCCCTTTTAAAATAAAAATAATAATGTTCTATTTCAGCCTTACACTGTAGTACTCTAGTAAAACATTACTTTAGAGGTTCTGGGAAATGATTGAAATGAATAAAATGAATCATCTGTGCACTAAAAAATGGAAGAAAGCAAACATAAGGGTGCTAACTTCATCACCACTATATATTATGAGTAACATTGGAATCCAACATTACAAGCAAAACATTTATGCAGAGTGAAGATTCCTAACATGGGTGTCTACTGCAGTAAATCAGAGATACAGATAAAGGGGCGTGAGTCACCGTACAGCAATCCAGTGCAGGATCAGGCAGCTCTCAGGAAAAATGCCCATCTATTGAGTTTCTGTTGCGGATTACATGTGTGCCAGGACTGTGAACAATAAGCACCACATTCACTGACGCATAGCTGTTGGGCTTGTGCCAACAATTTCACCAGACAGAGACAACTACCAGAGAGCATTAGGCTGGCTTAAGTTATTGCTTAAATACTTAAAATTTTTGGACACTATGCTAAAAACCAAAATGACCTAAAAATTATAAACCTTACCACTTCAGGAGTCTCAAGTGACTGTTTTGAGAGACAAACTGATTTTAATCAAAACCATACTGAGAAATTTTGTTTGGTACCGTTTAAACATTAACAGCTGTTTTTAATATTACTGGAACCTTACAAGCTCAATACTAAATATAAAAATCATTAAACTGAATTTAATATAACTGGCTTGGTCTTGGCAACAGGCGTTTGACATGCCACTTGTCACGTCGTGCTTAATACTGGGGGATACCTTTAAGCAAAAGATTACGAATCTCCCTAGGATAAAGATTAGATGTACGTTACGCATAAAGGCAGGCAATCAACATAATTCTGGCAGAGTGTGGGTGAGAGTATGAATATTACTCTCACATCCGCAAACATCTACTATTGGGTTTGTAGAAATATTGAAGCAGATGGCAAGGAAAAACAAGCAGGTTGAGAAGCAACCAAAAAAAAAAATATTTTGCAGGGTTGAGGATTCTTAATATTAGAAAATTTTAATATATAAGAAGAATAAGACTAATATTAGAAATATAAGCATTTAAAACTTGGGAACTGTTCATTTTTACAAAGAACAAAATCTGGAGTTTACTGATAAGGTTCATACCCATTCATTTAATATTAATAATTTGTCAGATGTGTAATAATTAAAGGTCATGACTGTTCGAAGTAAATGTCTAAGTTGGGCTCAGACGGGGAAGGAAAAAACCCTTTGCTCTTTCACTGAATAATGAACAGTGTGACTGCTGACATGACAAGTCCCCACATTTTCTCTATCTCTGTTGAACTCTTACCACAAATACTATATTTGTTTTCTTTGAGAAGCTACTCACAAACAGCGGAAATAACTGAAGTCTAAAGTCACAACTGGGTCCAATAGCCAGTCTTTAACGGAGAGGGAAAAAAAAGGTTGTATAGTTAAACCAAGGAGTAACAATATTACTTCATGCTAGTATAACCATAGAGGCAGTATAAGCATAGAGGCAGAATAGTTGTCATATTTTTGCTTGATGATTAAAATATTTAATGAGAATACTGCATTGTTACAACCCATGAAGTCATTCACGGGGAAAAAATACTTCCATTTATATTTCAAGAGTTACAAATTTATCAGATTTAGTAAATTTTCCTTTACGAGTCGAAAGGGCTGACAACGTTTAAGATAATTAATGGATAATACACCCTATTTTGGAGGCTAAGGTTTTTCCAAGTCTCGTGCGAAGGTAAGATATAACATATATATGAATATATATGAATAACAGTACAGTCATTAGAATTCTTGTGTTGCACAACAGATTTTCACAAATGCTACTGAATAATCTGCTAAATTTTAATTTTCACCAGTTCTACCTGTCAGATTGTCACAGTTTCATTACAGTGAGGGCATCCTCAACAATGCTTCCAATATTCAGTTTAGTGAATATAGTTTAAATAATTGAAGCAACAATGGCAAACTCATTATTTAGAAGAATTACATTATTAAATACACTTATTATTATATTGCATCTACACAATTCATGTTTTGACTGTCCTGTAGGCCTGTATCAGAGGCTGGCCCAGGGATTCAATAATGAATAAGAGCCTCACAGTTGGACCGGGGTTAAAATGCTGTGTGTGTGTGTGTGTGTGGGGGGGGGGGGGGGGGGTTTGCATGT
>JAODUD010000117.1:18464717-18490353 GCA_026784285.1 Stomatorhinus walkeri
GTTTGCGGCGCTAGTATTTCCAGTGGTTAAAAACAGTGTTGCCACCTGTTGGTATCTTTATGAAATTTGCAAATTGCAGTAGATTAGCCAAGCTGGATTTCACAAATGCAATCCATATCCACGCGATCAAAGTCTCAATCACACTTGCCATCAACCATGCCACAAACTCAGTTTACTGGGCTGTGTAGCTAACCAATCTGAGGGAAAATGAACTATTTGGTATATATATTTTTAAACCAAGCAAGCTAACTGGTTAAAAAATATCAGCTAAATTTTTAGTTCGAGTAGCACGTTAAGCATGGTAGGTACTTGCTGGTTTGTTCTGTCATTATAATACTGGTAATAATGTTAAGTAGTGCACTTCTGACTGGTCATTCACTGAAATGTCAGGCTAGTCGACTTTGACGTCATGTACACAGACCAGCCTTAACATTAAAACCACCTGCCGAATATAGCATGTGAGGTGGAGCCTTCATGGATCAGACTTTTGTCCAGCCCAGCCCAGCCCAGAGATGTTCGACTGGATTGATATCTGTGGAATATGGAGGCTAAGTCAACACCTTGAACTCTTTAATATAATATATGTAACATAAATATAATATTATATAATATAACACATAGGCCTGGGTACTGATACAGATGCCTTGATTCGATTTGAATTAAAAAGCTAACAATTCAATTCAATGGGAATGATATATTAAATACCATATGGGTTTCTATATTCGAAGAGATGTTTAAAAATCTCTAAATCAGAGGTCTGCAACTCCGGTCCTGGACAGCTATGGTCCAGGGGATTATCTTTCCTGGCTTCTGAAGAACCACACATGTTCCTGGTATTTACCAAACAAACTGTGAAAAACACTAGAGAAAAGGCAAAAGGCTTGTATACCATTTTTTGAGGAAAATAGTAGTATAGTTTCTTGAAAACAAAACCAACCTGTCTCTTGAAAATAATAACTGGCAAGGACTCACGGGCCATATTTCAGAAGGACTAACTTAAAGATATGTGACAAAACAAATTAGTTTGCCATTTCTGCTTGAAGCGGTGGCACCAGTACATCCAGGTGATGTCTTATTAAACGGTTATGTATGTTTTTTGTGTAAAGTATACAACTTGTGTGCTTAGCTCTTAACATTTTAACCGTGTTTAGAGTAGCTACTAGCTAATGTCTGACATCCGCTAACATTAGGACAAATAAGGTGTAATGATGCTTCCATTGCCTGAGCACCAGAGGGTGAAAATTTGAATTGACAGGCACCAAAATATGTGCAGCAGTATGGTTGGGTTTCATGTTTAACCACTGTGGAAAAAATTCACATTAGCCTAAAAGATCGATCCATAAGTTTCACAGATTGATATCGAATTGGACAAATTATCGAATTCGATCAAAATCGAAAATATACATTGCAATTACAATATGCAATAACCACCAGGGCTTCATATGAAATATTATGCTGCTGCTGCCAGCATACACTCCTTTGTTGGCATCAGCACATGCAGTTCACCATCACACCTTGTATAGTTCTCTAATGTGTCCTCATTTATGTCCAACACACTAGCATCACACATGGCAATGTTATGCAACATACAACATGCCGCAAAGAGTGCTGCAACCTTCTGAGGGCTCTATTGTAATGTTCCACCTGACTTACCTAAATGTTCTTTCAATTACAGTACGTGCTTAATTCTGACTATAAACTCAAAAGGTATTTTTAATGATACGGTTTATTCTTTACTTGATATATAGTATTTCTTTTGGCGTTTTATTGAACAGTATGTACTCTAAAATACATACAGTATTGAACAGATGTACTCTAAAATAAAACTTATATAAATTAAATTAAACAACAACATACCATTACTTCAAGCACGTATCTGTGTCACTGACTTTAGACAGTTTTTGTTGGTCAAAGGCATGATGAAATTAGCAAAGCCACTTTGTATTGCACTTTGTGCAGGTGGAAAATAGATTATAATAGATATTTATTGCGCATGCGTGATATATCGCCCAGCCAGAGGAAGGAGATGCATGTCAAAGTAACATCCACATGAATGCCAAGGCCCAACGTTTCTCAGTAGAACATTGGCAAGAGCATCACACCATGTTGTCAGCTAGCTTTCTTCCCATAGTGCATCCTGGGGCCATCTCGGCACCCGGTAAACATGCAGGCACCCAGCTGTCCACATAATGTGAAAGAGTAGCTGCCCTGTGGGACTATACCAGATGGGCTAGCCTTCGCTCACCACACACATCGAACCTTGGACCTTTGCCTTCCTTGGACAACTTTTGGTAGATACTGACCACTACATACCAGGAACACTTCACAAGACCTGCCGTTTTGGATCCAGTTATCTAGCCAACACCATTTGGCCCTTGTCAAAATTGCTCAGGTCCTTACGCCCATTTTTCCTGCCTCCAACTGGAAGAACTGACTGTTCACTTGCCTAATAGGTCATAGTACCCTTCACAAATGCCACAGTAACAAGAGAACCCGTCAGTGGTTTTAATGTTATGGCTGATCGGTGTACGTTTGTCAGGTGCCATTTACCGTACTTGCATGTTGCTTTGGATAAAGGGGAGTGCTACATAAGTGGAAATTTAATGTCGCATCATAATTCTTGTGATACCTCGGAATGTTATCATGGATACACTTGTAACCGGTTACGATCAAATATCATCCACCACTACTCTACACATTAAAATTTTGTACAATCTGTAGGTTATTTAAACAATTTAAAGTAACTTTGCAACAACATGCTATCCAAATACTCATTAACATTTTACTTAGACATCCATCCTAAATGTATAAAATGTATGAGTTCTCCTACCTCATTGTCAGGCAGTTAATTACCAGTAACAGGACAGTAATGGAGGCAATAACATCAAACTGTACATAACGCAAGACCATACTGTCGATGAACGACAGCCTATTATCCAATTCAACCAAAATAGAATGATCCTCTGCAGACAGTTATGGCGGCACACAAAATGAAGGGGACCCAAACTGTCTGATCTCTCTCGTATGTGACCCATCATCGGTCTTTCAAAGCACTTCATGGGAAATGGGGGCCGGTGCCATTGGGCACAAGTTTTTATTGGGGTCTGAAATTTGGGACTGAAACAGCTGCAGTGCTTCTAAAACAGCTGGGGACTGTGGCCTTCCTCAGACATGCCTGTAAAAACACCAGCAAGCGGCTCCCTGCAGGCATTCAAAATGCATCCAGAAACTCCATCTGGACCAGCAGCTTTTGTCATGCCTCTCGGAGACAGAAGCCAGTGCCCTCAGGTGGCACGGGTGCCCTGAAAGATTCACTCAAGTCATCAGGGAGACAAGCTGCATTAGACACAATCAACTTTGTTTCTGGTTGGAAAATATCCAAATTTCATTCTCACCTGAATCCCACTGTTTGAGACCATTAGCAAGGAGTTAGGGCATCCACATTTGCCACAAACAGCAAATAGATCCAACTTTATAGTATGATAGTGTTGGCTCCTTTTTCCAGTATTTAAAATAGTTGTAAGTGATGAGTGCACCAGATTTAACAGACAACAAAATTAATTGAAACAAATACTGGAGTCCATGGCTCACAAAATCTCCATTATCGGGGATACTCAAGTTCCATGTTGCAACTGAAAAACAATTCAACTGCATAAGCTGAAAATTGAGTCCTTTGATTTGACTGGCTACTTCAACTTGCCAAATTAAAACAAATATTTCTAAAAATTAGGAAATGTCTAGATCAGGGGTCTCTAAGCCTGTTCCTAGAGAGCTACTATCCAGTAGGTTTTTAATCTTATCTGGCTCTGATGAGCCACACCTGTTCTCAGGTAAATACCAGGGCCAGATGTAGCTCATCAGAAGCCAGGTAGGATAGAAAACCTACTGGATAGCAGCTCTCCAGGACCGGAGTTGGAGACCCCTGATCTAGATAATAATGTGACTTCAGCAGTCATCACGATAAATTATTCATGCTTATTAAAATATATGACCTTGCGATATCAAAGGCATCACTTTTTCTACAATTACCCAGATATACATATTTACCCCTCACAACCTTATTTTAATGATCTAATTTAAATAAAAAGACAAATACTAATGCAAGCTGTGTGTTAAGTTCTAACACCTGAGTAATTTCAGTAGTTTTTTCTGGGCAAGAGCATTTTCCCGGTGATGAATCCCTCTCATTAGGGGATCGCTTAAGGGAAAATTTATACATCTGCAATTTGACTGCAAGTCAAACTTGTAACGCTGATTATGATTAGAATGTAACTTCATAGGTCTTCAAAGTGACCTGAACGAGAAACCCAGTCTATTTATACATTTGTGAGAAAAAAAAATTATACAGCTTCTCAGTCCCCAGGGACACAAGTACTTACCACAAAGCATGGATACATGAATGAATGATCTTCTAGCTATGTGCTTCCATTCAGATTAACGCTACATTAGAAAAACAGAAATACTTAATTCATTCTTCTAGTGTAGAACTACAAACTAATGTAGAAGCATGACTCAACGGGATTTTATTCTGGACTTCGATGCTGAAAGTTCTCGTTCTTGAAACACTAATATATTGTGTCGGTGTGTTTCTGATAATTGTCTTGCTAGATGAGCAAGCATTTCAGTTACGGATTAAGGATGGGCAGCCTGCAATTCTGAATTCTCTGGTACAGAGGATAATTCATTATTCCTTTATGGATGTAAAGCCAACTGGATCCCGATCATGAAACTATCATAAGAAAGTCTGACAGTCGGAATGAAATTTGAGTTTGGTGTTTTTTTTTGGAAAAAAAATGGGGGGGGGGGACACAAAACGCTTAATCAGGCCTGCCCATGAGACAGCTGGAAGCAATGCGTCACTAAAACATGCTGCTCTCCTGTTCGGTAGTTAAACCATCAACTGGGATTAGCGTGTTGCCCAAAGTTACAGTTGCCTTGATGATCTTACAATCCAAATTGGACCCAATTATTAAGTAACAAGAGGAGAGGAAATAAGAAGCTGGTATCTAACAGAAGTCAACGGTCAGCAAGTTTATCACCAGTGTTGTTTTTCCCATACTACTGCTCAAAATGAAAGATCATAGTGCAGAAATATAACTGCATATTTTTCCGTTTTTACTGCTCCCCCTCATATAAAATATTAATCCAAAATGACAAACACAATAAACCAAATGCTGAACAACAGTAACGTAATTTAGCAATAGCCATTTATTCTGCACTTCATCAGACTAGAAGAGACCGGGTACAAGGTTCACTCCTTCACATTGATTTTCTCTCAAAACTCTGGAACAGACACAATAACCCTGTTTAAGTCACTACAGTAAATTTCAGTATTATACTTCAGTACATATTTGCACTTCATCAGAAAGTCATACCACTTATTTTTTGCAAAGAATGTTTTCCCATTGTCAAACAACAATTTTTCTATTCTTTTCTGATGATTTTTTAAATGGCAAATTGATGATCTTTTGAAAGATTCAGACCCAAAAGGTCTGGCCTTTAGTGGATGGGAGCCTTCATACAACACAGAAATGTGAGGACTGTACATCTTAAATAAAGAAACTGGAATAATAACTGTGAAAGTACACTCTGCTGGGTACTTGTGGTTTATTTTCCCCCTGTTTATATTTGGGAATACGAAGAGACTGGCTATCTATGGGACTACAACCTAAATATTATATCCTTGCAGAAACAAATTTAAACTGAAATTCCTACTTCCTCATACTGTCTCATGATAAAATATTACAAAAAGGTGATTCATATACAAACTACTTTGGCATACATGCACATACCAGAACATTAACTTAAATGGAAAAAATACATAGATGATTCCTTGTATGCACCCATCATATACTGAAAATATTGTATGTCAAATATGGCATGATAAGTAATTACAGCCACTGAATATGTAAATATTTGCTTAAACACAGAAAAAAAAACATACAAGCTGTTGTTAAACACTGCATGAGATGTTTATGCTCAGGATAACTACAGAGAATGGACGCATCAGTAGAAAGTACCATACAGCATATCACTAGACCAGGGACAAATAATTCAAAGTTTTATCACTACTGAATGTGCATCGTTAGCATCAAGTCGAAGTATCTTAAGTGGAACCATCATAAATCAATGAGCATCTGTATTATTGTGCAGGCCCTGCACACTGAACCAGTCAGTAGTAGTCTAAAAGAGTGGCTGTTATTCAGCTGATCCTTCAAGCTCTCTCCAAACTTTTCTCAAGCATTATATTCAATTTAGAGATCATTAAAATCTTACAAAATAACATGCTTTGAAGATTTCACAATAAAAACAAAACAGCAATCAATGTCCTGAGTTACACAGAAAATGAGTGTAACGGTACACAAAATTGGTTTGGTATAAACCTGGGTTATGGGTTCATGGTTCGGTGCAGTTTTAGTATAGTGGGCAAAGCAAAATTTATTTTTAAATTATCATTAAAACTGCAAACAAACAAGTAAGAAGAATTGTAAACCAAAGGCAAAGTGGCTGCCAATGTGTTTCAATAACAAAATCTAAGTGACACTTATTTGCGCATTGTAAAAACTTAAAAAAAAAAAAAATTAAAAATCAAAAAAATAGCATTACCATAATGAACGAAATCCTGTTTACATCCCATGTTCTCTACTACTGAGTATGGTAGTATATCCATGCAAGAAACACTCCTATAGTTACAATTAATTTAACAATTAAAAAAAAAGTTATACTTTTCAACTTCTGTGATACTAGCATGCAAAGCACTTCAAATATAACAGAATTTATGACATGAATAAACCTTTTCTGGCAATGTGAGTCACAGCTGATTCTTTCCAAACACATGGAATAACTGTTTTGATTGATATAATCACCAAGGTGCAATTTTTTTGATACCAGGGCAGAAGGTTAGTGAAATGAATATAGTTATTTACTGCATAAAAACATATGCCACACTGCACTGGCTTTAATTTACAGCTGCAATGTTTGTTAACCAAGACCCATAAATACCATCCCCACATTCCCATCAAATGCAATCAGTGCAATCATGAAAGTTCCATGCAAAGAGGGGGAAAGCAAATCAGACACCATCTGAAATTCTTCAAATGCATCAATTTCAAAAGTCTACTGACCTCACAGGTATCATTCTCATACTTATGCCACCACTATGGTACTTTTTTCCCCTTTGGTCAGAAGATCTATCCTGAATGACTATCCAAATATTAAGGATGTTGCAACTTTAGACTACTATATGTATACATATTCCAATACAGCAGCTTTTATAAATAAATATAATATTTCCCCATGTAGACACTACATAAAATTGTATCCACAAAAGCCCTATTGGTTAATATGCGGTTGGGGGAACTGAAGTGTCAGAACTGCCCATAGAGCTTGATTATGGCCCCAACAGACTGACATCCCTTCCATGGTGCTTCCTGCTTTATACCATTTGCTTCATGGGACAAACTCGGGGTCACCGTGACCCCATACTGCAAGACCACTGTGGATAATTGATGGATGTAATGCCTTAATGTATTGCATGCATTAGTGAGTTTAAAGACATTTTTAGAGATTAAAAGGCAAATGCAAATTCAAAGTGCGTAAAACTAAAATTAATTCTATGCATCCCAAGTATACATTTACAGGTAGTACAAAAACACAGCATTTTCATACTAACTAAATGTATAGTTTCAGACAATACTCAGTGAAAAACTCATCATCATCTAGACAAATGTAATATTTCACAAGATTAAGAATTAATGGTAAATTTAAACTCTAAAGTAAATATCATCACAGATAAATCTGTTCAAAAGATAACAGAACAAAAACAAATCAGGGAGACACAACGTTAATAAATATCAGGTGTCTAATAACCCGCAACAGACTTGTTTCCTAGTAATGTGAGAGTATTAACTCTTGCAAGGTGCCAGTTCTCAACTAAAGGAATTACTACAAAAATGTGTAATGGATGCAGTGATTATAATCTTGTCAAAACAGATCCTGTTTAATTTCCTCTTTCCCCTAAGGCAATTATAAACATTCTTGAAGCATACTGTGTAATCATACTTTCTGATCTTTGGTCTTGTCATTGCATGGAACCATGTAAATTTTAAATAGTATTCTGATTTGTATATCAATGTGCTTTTGTTGTACATTTTGTCCATCACATATATTTAAGTGCATAACTTCAAAAAGTGAAATCAAAGACTAACGGTCTTGTAATCCTATACTTACCCATTTAATCATTCAAGTATATCCGGCGGAGTTTAATATTACTTAAGTATTCTGTCAATGCTACAACTTGTTTGTCATGTATGAAAAAATCATATTTTTAATATTATTACGACAATGTAACTAAAATGCATATTATTTTACAAACAAAGATAATCAACAGATCAGATACTTCTATGTAATTCAAAATAATACACCAACAAACCGAAAAATATTATAAAATCTGTGGAATATTAAATCAAAAAGACAGGTTAATGCTTATGCAAGTTAATAATATATTTTCTCCAATTCAGGAAGGTCTGGCACTAAAAAAAACTTAACTATGGACGAGGGGCTTGTTAACCTAGCATGATTTTATATTCATGTTTGGCTCAAGAAAAATCCCAAACTGATTTGTATAACAATTCCATTACAACAGTTTTCATCTACAATTCATAACAATTGAGTCAGATGTAAACCAAAAATGCAACGAAAGACGTCATATTAATATAAAATACATAGCATTTCATGTTTAATAATAATAGGCATTGTTTTCATTAGAAATGCTCAAAATGTACGTGTCCTTATTCATTTATAGAGTTTTTATGTAGGTAATGAACTGGAAGACTATTCACCGAAGTACATCCCTTGGCCAAACAGCTGTTCGGAGTTTAACCAGCTAGTTTCCAGTAAACTCTACACAACTAGTACCATTAAACCTTTTCGACAGCCACGGTTAACACTGACTAATGTCGCTTTGCTGTAAAACATATACAACGGTAACATATTTAACGTCGCCCATTAAAAGGACACTTCACCATTACAAATTACCACTTAGCTCGGCGCTAGCTATCGGCTAGCGGACTACAGTACTTACCTTGGTCGAGCAGCCATAGTACGCTTTATAAGACCAGGTTAAAGTTGCTCGCCATTGATTTCTAAACAGTCATGACTGGACGACTCCTCCTGTTTTCACATAGTTCCCAACGCGAAGTGAATGTCATCAAATCGTTAATGTCCAAACTCGGACATTCAACGTCGACCTCCCATCAGGTATCAGTACTTATTGCAGGTTCTCCGTCTAGCCCGTAAGCAGAGAGGGAAGCTCCAACCGGGCGATACGACTCATCCGCAGGATCCATACTGACAAATCAAACTTTATACAAGTAAGAAAACTAAGCTTAACCTGCAAATCAACAGCAAATAAAAGAAATAAGTCTTTTTTATGTATATGATCAAGATGTTATATAGTCAGCTGATTTTTTAAAAGTACATTTTGAAACGGTTTGGTAAAATAACACCCCTGAGGGTAACAATGGTACAGTCAAGCCCTGTAGCTTTATTGACATGTTTGTCCCAGCAAGCGTTTTGCTTGCTTGGCGTCGGTGTGGAGTGTGTCGTTTTGCTTTATCATAGTGGGAGTTAGGGTTAGGGTTTTTCTAACGCAGAAACAACACGACAGTTTTTAACAACCGACAGATGCCAGTCAATACATTAAATACAATTATATTTATGTATGTGTTATGTATATAATCTCAGATATTATAGTCAAGATTTTTCAAAGGTAGTTTATTTCGTTTTCCCAACACTTCTACTGAGGGTTACAATAAAAACTTATGCAATGTTAATTTGGTTGACTATTTAAATTATTAACTTTGCATTATATGCCAACATCTGTTAATCTCAGAGATAAGTAGGCCAGAAATATTACATAAAATTTGCCAGAGATGAGTAGGGGAACAATCAAAGCAGAAGTACGGTTTAGTCTTAATATATATTCTTGCTGTTGTCCAGACCAGAAATAACAAAAACTTTTTTATAAGTTTTCAAAATAAAATGTGTGCTATAAATTGCAGGCTTTCATTTATCCTTCGAGCAAGCCGTTCTATCAATGCGTTGTGGTCATTTTGCGCATGCGTGGCTCTACCTTTGACGCTGATTTTGGAGAACATATACCTCATTACAAGCAGCTTGAAAAATTAACCTATTTCACTGCTTCCTTAAAACAAGATACATTTAATGCAATATTACCAATTAATTCCCTGTATACGATAAAAGGGTTACATCTCCTGAACATGTTTTCCCCAGAATGCCTTTATTATCATTGAATTGAGGACAAGAACTAAATTTCAGTCTTCGTATATTTCATCTTGCTGTTCTAGAGAAAGATTTAAGCTTGAAAAGTAGTGTGAAATTCCAAAATGTGAAAAGGTTAAAAGTAATTCTATTCTGCAAGCGTTCTCCCTGAATGCAATGCCAGTCTATAATAGCGCACACGCTCCCTCTACAGGCAACTTAAAGATGCCAGTTTGTCTAACCGTATATTGTTGGACTGCAGGTGGAAACCCGTGGGGTAAGGGGAGAAACTGGGTAAGCTGCACACGATGTAGGGTGTGAATTCAAACCCCCAACCCTGCAGGAGTAAGGCAACTCTACCACCCACTGATCCATTGTGCCACCTAAAAAATGCCATTCATAAAACATTATGACATGATGTCCAGCTACCCTATGGAAAAGCACATAAACAGATTTCTTCTCAGCATGTCTGATGAAAAATATGTTGCACCACCCTGCAAGAGCAAGTATGGGGAAAGGATACAATCTGCTGGTGATTCAGCAAATGAACATTAGACATTGGCCACTATTTCTGACACAGCAAAATAGAAAGCAGAGTTCTGGATTCTTCTAAATCCCCAACTGTCCATTTTACTTAGCCTGATTCATTACTGCCACCTTCCAGAGTATACTCAACCACACAAAACAGCCGTGGCCTCAAATAGAAATTGTAACTTTACTGCCAAAGAAGAGAGTCGGGGGAGCCTCTCTCCTTTATCTACCTGAAATATGATCCTAGTTTTATATCCTCATATTGGCATGACATTTGCTTCTACATGGAAGATCTGTCATTGCCACCAAGACCTTTATTTGTTTCCAGTTATTATTGGAATGACCGTTGCCAAGCCTCATACTCATTCGTTTAAAGAATGATTCATTTAATCCTGCTGTACTCTTTGTTCTTTTATGAAACCTGCCTTAAATCTCTGTGGATTCCCTATTCCTGCAACTCCAGTACTTGCTCCAGTGCAAATAATTTCTCCCGTCACTGTCTTTCGTGTCTACTACATCTCTGCAGCCTCTTGGCATGGTTTTCATGTCACCCCACAAAAAAATGTTTGTTCCCTTGCCTCTGAATGACAGCTTGGCCAAACTTTACACCTATAAAATCTAAATATCTAGCAATAGAGATATTTTGCATAACTATTTAGTTCATGTGCATTTAGCAAATGATCTGCGTTTACACACATATATTGAATAGTTCAGTGGTACCATTGCACAGGACTTGTGATGGATCGAAATTCAAGAGAATATATTATTTATAAAGATGATATTGCTCTAGTGTTTATGGAAAGGGTGTATGTTGTTGTTGCTGGAGTGACAAGGGACTAGTCATTTTGTCCAAGGTTTACACATTGTTGTGCAGCTGAACACTACATTCTTTGAATCTACTGTTTGTTTTTAATTATAATCTGTTAACTCAAGTGAGTATTTACAGATGACAAAGTCATATTTTGGAGTATTATCACCCCATGGATGTAAATAAAGTTAACCCTGCATAGGTACATTTTGTATATATAAGTTTATTAGGGTTATTGTTAAATTTGTTACACTTATCAAGCAATCAGTAACAAATTTAGAGAATTTAAAAGCAAAAATATCTTGCAGAAAAATGTCTTCTTCATTTACACTGACATTATATTTGGTAGATATCAATAATTAAGTATACCAGTGTCTTACTACCTGTATTTTAAAAATATAAATAATTGTATGTGTTCAGTTGCTTCATCCTTGCTTAATTTAACTTTCTTTGATCTATTATTAACACAGTCATTTAAAATATTTAATGTATAGCACCATCTTGTGGTCGATACAAACATGCAGCAATTAGAAATCACTTCATGATGAGAAAAACAGTGTCACTTGCCTTGTGTTTCCAAGGAAAGGAAGAGAAATAATAAAAAAAACCATAAAAAATAATTATATATTATTAAAAATCCATTATGATAAATAAATCAGGATGTATATTTTAATGATATGTATACTAAATAATAATGAAAAAAAATATTCGTGTATGCCCGGATGGCATGATGTTGTGTCATTGTATTAAAACAGGCGTAGACTGCATGCATGGTGGAGCAGTAAATGTCATTCTTCACTCCAAGGTTTGGGGTTATAATCCTGTCTATGCTCGGTGAGGGTCGTGTATTAAAGGTCTTGTATATGATCACATGATCGTATTTGCTCTGGCCTCCTATCCAGTCCAATGCAGGGCAAACGCCAGCCCTGTGCCCTATGCTGCAGTGCCCCCCAATCCCACCCCCGCGACCGAGAATAAGTGGGTCGTACGAGTATCTGTCAAGTGGTTGTAGGCTAAGTGGAAACTGAAAGGGAATACCGCTGACATTAAAGGGAGTTTTACAACATCTAGCGTAATGATATTCTGTATTTTGTGACATGCATGGAGGGGTGCTACTTTAATTTGACACTTACAGATACTTAAATATTTCATTTATCGGATTATCAGCAGATCACGTGAACCAAAATTGTGAGTAAACATGTCAAAGCAACCTACATAATAGTTTTGTCCTTTAACAGAAGAGTTATCTTCTTATTTAAGAACCAATCCAACCCCTGCCACGTATTATCTTAAGCTACTCATGGATTATTATTTTGATTAAGTGATCACATGCTTGGAAAGACACTTGATGTATCAGGCAGAGAACTGGACAGCTACTTATCCGTGCACGCAGCATGACTGTGCCGAAGGTAAACTCAGGTTCACGTGGGGCGCACCTTCTCAAACTGACGTGCAGAATTATTTATCAGTATTATTCTCCAGTTTCATCTCCGTGTCAGTCATCGTTTATGGAAAATTACGGAACTGGACCTACATTTTTGAAAATGCTTAATCACTGAAGATCAATATAATTTCTTCTCACCCATAAACAAAAGGGCCAGCATTAAGGTAAGTTTTACTTCTGACTAATGTGCAGTGCTGAAGGAAGTAAATTTACATTAAAAAGCATTATTTAATAAACGACAGTCTGATGAGAATTTTTATTCAAATTGGAAAACTGGTGTAGAAGAAGGTGATTTTTGACGTATTTAAATAAGCATACCAAATTGTAGGATTTTTAAAACCAGATAATACAGTTAATTAAAAGAGAATTTTGTAAAAATATATAAATATTAATAAAATTATATTAAAAATAAACATAATAATTAATTTCCCATAGCCGGAATGGAGTTGAATATCTATAGGGATAAGGTATTTAATAATCTACGAAATAAATTAACTGGGAAAACATAATAAAATAGCATAATTTCGAGGAAAGAACCAGTCATTTGGGGGGGGACGGCACGGTCGCTTCGCGTCTCCGGAGACTGGTTTCAAATTTCTGGCCCGGCTCTGCGAGTGTGGAGTTTGCATGTTGTCCTCCTGCTTCCAGAGCTCTCACCCCACAGTCCAAAAACACGCTTAGGTGAACAGCTAATTGTTGAATTGTACGTAGGTGTGACTGTGTGTGTGAATGGTGTGTATGATTTGGGATGGGTTGGTGCCCCATCCTGGGATAAGCTCAGGAACCCCCGCGACCCTGAATAGGACAAAAGCAGGCCTGGATAAATAATCCGTGAGTCATTTGAAATATAACTAAACTGGATGTGCTCATTAACTCTAATGTTTATTTACAGACTTACCTTTTTCAAATATTGGTGGGACACGCCCCCACCCCCTTTTCTTTCTGTATGTTCTACAGTGTGTGTAATTAGTACCAAATACTGTATATTATTTAGTGTGCATTTAATCTTTTCTTTAATTAATCTATGACTCAACTATTTACCCATTTGAGCGTGCAGTAAAATATTCATTATTAAAGGTCTTTTGAGGGCAAAACTATTTTATATGCTTTATTAGGCTATGCATATTATTTGCAAACAGGTAAAATTGTATTTCACTGATTAACTGCATGTGATCAGCCTGGCATTCCAGGCAACACGTTGGCAAGATGTTTACAAATACACATCAGTGACTAGGTTTCATATGCTATATATAGATGAATTTAACTTAGAATTAGCTGTAAAATTAGATTTAAATTTAGAATAATTGCTCTGTACAATGCAGGAAATATTATAATGTGGTGTTTCAGATAAAATTGAACAGAAGACATAGAGGAATTAAGGACAAATATAGAGGTGAGTAAAAGAGAATCAGTTGCAATAGGCTAATTTAAACATTTGTAAATAAAAGTAATTCCTTGTTCCTGTTTCCATGCACATAATTGCCATTCCCCCCTACAGTCTGAAGAGTGAAACAGGATGGGATGTGGGATCACTAAATCTAATGCACAAGTGCTGAAGAAATGCCAGAGAGGTTTTCTTCATATTCTCTTATCAGTGCCTTGTGTTTAATTTTTAATTTGTAGCTATAAAAACAGATGGTAACACTTTATTTGACAGGGCACAAATAATGTAGTATTATGCTATTACTTATGTATCAGTTAACCACAAACTAAGTTTTAGTCACATACCGATCTCATGTTAATTCATCATGAATGAATCGTGATGCATGTTTTATCTCAAGCAGTTACTATATTTGTTACTATATCTATTAATTCTGTAAACCGTGAAATACTGATCTCATGTTACTTTGTACATGATTTGTACTTCAGTAGTAACTATTTGTGCCCCATCAAGTAAAGTGCTACCAAACAGATTTTAATAGTTTGATAATATACTTAAAATAAATTTTAGAATCTAGTTTTTAAAAGTAGAAGTATATATTGAATAAAAAAAAAACAAAGCCATTCTTCAATACCCATATAGTCTAACTTCTGCAATAATGTTTGTTTTTTGCAAACTTTAGGAAGCCTCGGCGTCCCAGGTAAAATTTCATGCTACACGGTGCATATGATCAAAGCCTTTTGGTGTCCTTGGTTCTAGGCGGGACCTTAGGCAGCCACCTATATCGCCTGATGCTGCACTAGATAGCTTTTCATTTGTTAATGTTGTTATCATATTGATGTGTTTTAACATTATCACATTATTGTTATTGATAAGTTTTTATTTTGACAATTCAGGTAATTAGAGGTAAAATTGAAATCTTTTTTTTTCCTTGTTCTGCACCTTCTTTTCTAGCTGCTACAGGTACGTTTATTCATAATTGAATTTAAAATTCTTTTATAGGCACTTAGGTGTGGATGTATGAGTAAATGGCGTGTGAGTGTGCCTTGTGATAGGGTGGCACCCCATTCTGGTTTGTTCCCTGCCTTGTGCTCATTAACTCTGGACAAGCAGATATAGAGAATGGACAAGGATGGAATTACTTTTATAGGTTATAGTTTGTGTTATTGGGAAGCTTTTATCTATTCAGTAACATGTATTTTTTTCTTTAGTCTTTATCTTGACGAACCTTCTTCGAGAACTATCAAAACCAGCTGCTTAAGCTACAGTGACCATAGAGTTCTCTTTCCCTCAGCAATAGGAGCCGCTCTGCTTATCCAGCGATGGTACCGCCAATATGTGGCCCGTATGGAGATGAGACAGAGATGTACATGGAACATTTTCCAGTCCATAGAATACGCAGGAGAACTAGACCAAATCAAGGTAGGACCTGGACCTTCAAAATTGCAAAAGTACAAAATTAAATTAGGCATATTGAAGTAGAACACTGTGCATTTTGGTTTTTGCACCTGCAATCACTTCACCCTACTTTCACCTCGTCATTTCTCTATGATAATATACTATGGATCAGCATTTCTCTGTTCCTTTGCAATCCAGAATCTATAGACTGTATGTATGCCCTTTACAGCTGTACAACTTCTTTGGCTACCTCATGGATCATTTTACACCAGCTAGCAGTGAAAGTAAGCTATTTTTTTGTATTGTCCACCAGCTTCATGTTTTCCTGTCTCCCAAGGTGATCGGTCTATGCTGTTTCTCCCACTGCAGGAAACTTGATCTCCCACATCTTCAGAGAAAATGAAATGTGTCATGACACAGAATTGGAGATATACTTTTGCTATAAGAACATGGAAGTATCTAAGCTGTACTCTGGACCTCACCTCAGCTTCCCGCTCACTGTCACTGGTGCAGCTGAGTTAGTTGAAGCATTCAGGAACAAACAGGTAGGTATTTCTATCCACAGTGACTTCTCTGAGGGGGGAGAGGGTGTTTTACTTTATTTTCACTCTTTTTCCTAATAGCATCTCCATACACGATACGTCCTTCAGCTTCTTCTGGAAACTTGGAAACTACTAAGATTATTGCCAAATATAAACTATGTCTCCACCTGCCAAAGCAAGGAAATCACTGTCTGTGGTAATGACACCACTTACATTACATTCCTTATTATTAAAAACAGGTCAATATCAAAATGTAGGAAACTTTTAAAATGCCTCAATATTTTTAATTTAGGTGAACAGCCAAAATACGGGACAATATAGCATATGGATAAAAAAATGTTAATGTGTGCTTTTTATTTTAAAATAATTTCAGGAGACTTACATGGGCATCTGGAGGACCTGCTGCTAATTTTTTATAAGGTATGGATACAAATGCAAAAAATACTCACTGTTAATTACAGAATAAGTAAGATTATATTTTTGACCTCTATCACTGTGATTATGCTGATTCAATTTACCAACCAAATATTGTCACATAGCCATACGTATCCCTTGTGTTTGTACATTTTGATATTGGAAATGGAAGTCGTCGTAGTTTTCATTTGTATGGTTTTCTAATGTTTAATTTATTTGTTAGGAATTCTATGTAAAAGTTTAAATTAAATTAAATTAAATTAAATTATCTATTAAGTTTGAGGTGGTTTTTACCCTTGAAGACATTCCAACTTTTTGCCACTGCCATGATTCTGGATGGGTTTCTGCAATAGTACTGGAGAGTTGTAATGGATATAGCAAGGGTCTCCAACTCCGGTCCTGGAGAGCTACTATCCAGTAAGATTTCTGTCCTACCTGGCTTCTGATGAGCCACACATGTTCCTGGTATTTACCTGAGAACAGGTGTGGCTCATTAGAAACCGGGTATAATAGAAAACCTACTGGTTAGTAACTCTCCAGGACCGGAGTTGGAGATCCCTGGGATATAGTAATGTATATAATTTTTCATTTCCATAATTAAAATTTTTTAATTATGAAATCAAGTTTGGGGAGATTGTTCTGAATAACAGAGAAATTGGGGTTTAACCGGAAACAAGCTGAAGAACTATTTTTGTCTGGACGGGGAGTCACTTTGGTCAGTCGTCTAACTTGTATTTTTTTCCAAAAACAAATAATTCTTCTTTAAAAACAAAGTTTGATGTTTTCACGTTTGAAAAATGAATAAGTATTTATTTAACCTCTGTGTATGTCTTTGCCTAACCCTGTACAGAATGGCTTCCCATCGTTGGAGAAGCCTTATGTTTTTAATGGTGACTTTGTGGACCGTGGCAAGCACTCCATTGAGGTTCTTCTTATCATTTTTGCATTCATGCTGGTGTATCCAAATAATGTACATCTCAACAGAGGAAATCATGAGGACCACATTGTGAATTTGAGGTATAATACACTTGAAACTCAAAATTTCATTATTTAAATGCAGTGCAAAAGGCAAATTAATAAAAAAACAATCTTTTAAATTTTTATAGGTATGGCTTCACTAAGGAAGTGTTGGGGAAATATATGGTATGTCTTTTTGCACGGTGTTTGAAAGCAGATTTAAGTAGAATATATTTAGGGTGATTTGGTACATTTCCCTTGGTAACTGTATTTTCACATGCCACTTTATATAATTGTTCGCATGTCTATGTAGTCAGAAAGTGACTCAATTTAAATTAGTAAAGAAAATGTACTTAATTAAATACCTACCCAATAAATTCGTAGAGCCACTGAGTTTATTGCATAATGTTTAAATAGGGAGTGAAGTAGATAATTTAATTCCATGAACTTCATGATTTCAGATTTTGTGATTGATTTCTATAGAATATTACAGGTCAGTAGACCTGAAACTGATAATTGCTTTATCCCCATATTAAGAGGAAAGTCAGTGATTTTATTGTACATTTGTAGGAGGATTATAAGGGTAATATTCTGCATTGCCTTTAAAGACCACATCCATGCATGCTAAAATGTATAACATAATTGATCATAATGGAACTCGGTTTTGCACAAAATATTAACAATAGTAACTATTGCCGTTTAAGAAGCCATTGTTACTCCATAGCTCCATGGCAAGAAGATACTGAAACTGCTTCAGAAGATCTTCAGCTGGTTACCACTAGCAACTGTGGTTGATCAAAAAGTCTTGATTGTGCATGGGGGGATCTCTGATACCACAGACCTCAGTCTTATTGCCAGACTGGACCGACAGAAAGTATGTAGCTGTTTTCCTAACATGATTATCTTTAATTTTTTAATTAATAATGTTTGTGTCTGTTCTAACTTAAATTCTTAAAAGTCTTAAAAATAAATAAATAAATAAATAAATAAATATGAACGCCTTCAAAAGTATTGGATTTGTACATATAGGGTTTGAATAGTACTTACATCGTTAGTAAACACCTATTAAAGACTGACTTAATCATCTGAAGGTTTCCCCTGTAGAATTATAATATGTCTATTTGTCTATTTACTATTTATGATGCATACTATTCCTGCAAACCCAGTACATATATTGAAGCAAAATTATGATTGAATATTTTATTAATTTCCTTGTAAGTTTTTTGTTAATAAAGCATCGTTCATCTAAGTTTGCCTCCCTCCTCTGACCAGTCTGACCAGAAGTGGATCACAGAATTATCTGTAGGGGCTGGAAGGTCATAGTTTGCGTGTCATAGTTTATTAAGTCTATCCTGTCTTGCTTCCTTCTTATTTACAACAATCAAAAAATATTTGATTGGTTGGCATTTACTGGGCTATTGGGTGGGCTGAGATTATGATTGGGTGGGCCAGGTATAACTGGACCACTGTGTAGTTATATAATAGGTTCCATAATTGATTGAAGCTCTTTATTTTAATGGAAAGTCATTTATTGTAACCAAACGGTGAACGATCAGTCACAAGTTGCAATAAAATAATTCTAGTCTTGTAGAGTTCCGTATGATGCATTTGATCTTTGCTTATTTACTAAAATACATACTCCTGTCTCAGTATGTTTCAATGTTCAGACCTCCCGAGAAGAATCCGCCCTCTAGTGGGAACCTGTTTTTGGACATCAAGCCCGACGCCAGGATGGGCATTAGCTTGAAGAATTACTGCACCCTGACCTCCAGTGCTCCAGTCAGCTCCCATCAGAATCTCTACTGCAGTTCTCCGCAGGATCCCTCCAGTGAAGTACATCACTTAGTGGAGGATAAGCTGAAGGAACAAAGTTGTATGGCTGGACTAAACCCGTCCTGTAAGGACATCCACAATACTCTCTCTTCTGACTCCATGACTTCTGGGATAGATAATGACAATGACAATGAATGGAAACAGGTAATAATGCTTCCTAATCATTCCGTGCCTGTCAACACTTAATAATCAAAGATTGTAATATATTTGTATTCTGTAACCGTGATGCAGATTGATGATGTGCTATGGAGTGATCCAATGTCCCGAACTGGCTGCATTCCCAACAAGATTCGAGGAGGTGGATGTTACTGGGGTCCAGATATAACAGAGAAGGTCCTGGGCAGACATAATTTGCAGCTCCTTATCCGGTCCCATGAGTGCAAGCAGGAGGGTTATGCGTTTTGCCACAATCGCAAGGTGAGGAATTGATAGAAAGACTGTTGCTTTCCCAGCGTGTATAAGTTATCTTAGGTCGGCGTTCACGGTTTGAATTCTGAGATTCAGATCGAGCTCTAGGTAATTTTTTTTTCAAACTGGTTGGTTTGACTTTGAAGAACTTATTTATGGTGGTCGACAGCACAAAGATCAAAGGATGTCTGGGCTAGCTTTTGTCTATGCTGAGCTGGTATCCCTAATTTGTTTTTCAAAGGGGTGTGTTTTATAAGAAATAGGGTAACTGATCATTCCAAACATTCATACTTAAGAATGGGTAGTCATTTTTTTCAAAAAACCTATATTAGATTATATAGGCTAATTAGTACATAATTTCAATGCATTCTTCAGAAGCAATTTTACAATACATGTTTCTGAGTAGATTCATAGGTAAATTCATAGGTTTAGGGAAAATGAGTAATAGGTTTCAATAGCTGCATGTTGTAATGTTTATGATTTAGTTTTATTATCTATTTAGCTTTATAATTGTAGAAATAGCTCTCATACTGTAGGATATCTACCCTGACAATAGCATTTCCCTACCTTTCACAATTCACAATTTTAAAAACCATTTTATCTTTTAAATGTAAATAGCTGATTATTAATAATAAAGTTTATTACTGATTTTTAGATGCAAGTGTTAATTTCACTGCTTATTCATTTTTCATAGGTCCTGACCATTTTTTCCGCATCAAACTACTATGAAGTGGGCAGTAACAGAGGAGCCTATCTCAGACTAGGTCCGGATTTGGTACCGCATTTCAATCAGTACCAGGCAAACCGTGCAACCCGAGAGCTTACCCTCAGACAAAGGTAAAGATTAACATGCTATACATTCTACAGTACCCTGTCCTGAGAATTCTTATTTATTGCATTTGAAAGGCTTCTAAAAATGTAGGTTTAAACCTGTAATATATCAGCTGTACATCTGAAGTAGAGCCAAATGTGCTTTAAAGTTTCAAGAGTATGACTTTAAATGTCTAACTTAAATTTTAAAATCTTTTACTTGTAAATGAATTTGAATGTCTTCAAACGTATCAGGTCTGTACAGAGGTTTTGAACAGTATCTAAATCATTAGTAAACACCAATTAAACATTGCTTTAATCTTGTGAAGCTTTATCCATATTAACATTATTAATTTATCAAAGTCATTTTTAAAAATTATAAGAAATATAATCAACCGCATTTATCTCTCTACTTTTGAGATTCACTGTTTGTTGTCTTTCAGTATACTTCAGCACAGTGTTTCCAAATCCAGTCCTTGGGGTCCATATTTTTGCTCCCTCTCAACTCCCTAGGAGGCAAAAATGTGGACTGTCTGGCAGGAAGCGGGGTTGGAGCAAAAACGTGGACTGTCCGTGGGTCCCTGAGGACTGGAATGGGAAACATTGCTTTAGCATGTTGTAGTCAAGGTGAAATAGAACATTTTCATCACATTGCATTTGCAGTGTGAGCCACATGGAGCGCTCAGCCCTCAGGGCCCTGAGGGAGCTGCTCTTTGCCCACAAGTCAGACCTCATTAGAGCCTTCCAGGAGCACGACAGTGGCAACACAGGTATTTCAGCTGCTAATCTAGGCAGTCAGATATAGCCTCCGAAATCAACTAGCATAAATGTTCGCAAAGATTTCTCAGGGTTCTTTGGTTAATTACCCATGGGCTATACACTTTTTATTTATATAACCTCTGTTTAATTTAACCTGTATAATGTGCCTTTGAATGAACCAGTATCAAATTATTTTCTTAGGCTAAATATTGTGTTACCATCAGTTTACCAAAATCTGTTTAACATTGCTGTTCTTGTACATTTTGTTCTCCAAAATTACATCATAACACTGCACTGCCATCCTTACAAACAGGGGTTGCTGTGTAACTACTTGAATTCTTCATCATCTATCACCTTTCTTCTAAAGTCAGACTAATATCCTAATTGTATAGCCTCGCTCCCACAATCAATAACTGCATAACCATCTTTTTAATTGGACACATAGTCTACTTCACACAGTAGTTACAGTGTTGGTGGCATGATGGAAGGACACATTAACAATCAGAATCAGCTGGTAAATTTTCCATGACTGCATTTAAATAACGACTGGATTAGAATTGATCTGACCTTTGGTTTTTATGCAGAAAGGTTCCATTTTTGTTACACGGGGGCAAGGAAACGAAATATCATTCTTTTTTCATTGTGACGATGGTATGCTGATTAATGCAATTAGGATTAGGCAATGAGACTCAACAAGCAAACTTTACTGAATAACATTGCTTTACTTTTGGGGTACACTGCACTTCTGGACAGATATACTGGCTTTCCAAATGGCACATAAGAACATAAGAAATTTACAAACGAGAGGCCACTCGGCCCATCAAACTCGTTTGGGGAGAACTTTACTAATAGCTCAGAGTTGTTAAAATCTTGTCTAGCTGTGATTTAACTGTTCTGTCAAGCACATATGTATTATGACAAAACAATAGGAGAACCGTTCTTTGCAATGAATCCACCAACCGGGTCAATACCATCACATTTCAGGAGCAGGAATGTATTTACCTATGTTGTCACTCAGACATTAAAAATTCCTTACAAGTGACTGCATTAGGAGTGTTTCATTTCACAAATTAATATGAAAAGGTGAAGAAGTATGAAAAAGTAATGACCCGGCATTACATCAGGCAATGAGTCTGCTGAGGGATCACGGACTGGTTTTGTAAAAGGAGCTGGAGCTGAATTCATACGCCAGACAGATAAGTCCTCAGGAAGCAGCAGCCCATGTTAATCCTCTTTGCAAGGCCATGTGTTGGTGCTGATCCTCTGCCACGTGTTCGCCCACCGCAGGACAGATCTCCCTGAAACACTGGTCTGCTGCGGTAGAGGCTGTGCTTCAGCTGGGCCTGCCCTGGCGGGTGCTACGCCCCCAGCTGGTCACCAGGACACAGGACGGCTTGCTGGACTATCAGGCGTGGTTTTGTGAGCTTGCCATCACTGAACCGAGCACTGAGGTAAAACAAAAGCGGTCCACCATTCTATCTTAAAATTAAAACAACTAATTAAATATTCACCCCAACAGAATATTTCTAATTTACTGAGCCAACTATGCCTATTCAGAAGTGTCAGGATGCATACCATTTGCACGGACTTTTTCTACTTTTTAAAACAGCTTGTTCACCAGAATCTTCTTGAGACCATGTACAAGCATCACTCAAACCTTGAGACCATCTTTAGAATCATTGACACTGATCACTCAGGTAAGAATAGCAGTAATGGGCCATTTCCAGCCTATTATGTGGTCGTTGCTAAAGCTTTTAGCAGAAGTATAAATATTGTAATTCGTGGTAATGTGCAATGTCGACAGGTGGAAGAGCTGCCCTGAGCAGCACTTAGGTAGCTAGGTTGTAGCTTTTGTCGGCCTTGTGTATTTTTGCAGTATACTTCCTTCCCTACATCTTATAACTGCATATCAATAACACCATACAGAGACTGGAGGTAGGATTCAAACATATTATTATTAACTTTAATTGAATCGATCAAAACTGCTTAAGTATATTTCACTGAGCATTCGCAGCACATTTATTCATTCAACAATCCACTCAACAAAATTCTCAGTGCAATTCAGCTAGAATGCTGAAGCACTGTATGTGCAGAACATTTTATTCAAGTCATTACTAGTCTTATGTGCAGTGCTTCTTCTTACATTCTCTGTCCCGTCACTGTTTATAATTTTCTAAATGTCTTTTAATGAAATGAAAAAGTATCCTTCTATCCATATCTCGTCAGGGTTCATCTCCTTCGAAGAGTTTCATCAGACGTGGAAGCTGTTCAGCTCCCATTTAAACATGGGGATAAGTGACAAGGCAATCTCAGTCATGGCGGTCAGCATTGACTTCAACAAAGATGGGAAAATTGACATAAACGAGTTCATGGAGGCATTCCGCTTAGTGCACAGGACTCTGAAGCCCCCAGCCGGATGCGAAGAATCAAGTGCGAGCCTTTAGCGGTCTACATTTCAATAAATGCGTACTTATTGAAACACGTGGAGGTTTATAAGGTTATAAGCTAAAGGGCTAGCATAGGTTTGCTCAAAATTCTCTTAAAATGAAGTGAACCCAATATATCATTTTCACAGAATACTGAAATAGACACATTTCTCCCCATTTCTGCCTCTGCTATAGCCAAAGATTATTCTATTTAGGTTGTTATGATGTGATAATTGCATACTTATTCCAAGTAGACAAAGAGACTCAACAGGCAAACTTTATTGAATAACATTACTTTAATCTTGGGTTACACTGCACTTCTGGACAGATATGTTGGCTTTCCATATGTATTAGAACAATAGAAGAACGCAGCTCTGCATTATATCCATCAACAATTCAACACCGTGCCATTTGCAGGAATAGGCTGTCTAATGGTGAAAATGATAAAAATGCATATTTACATGTCGACACTCGGACTTTAAAAACACCTCACAAGTGTACATTTGTACCCACAGAGAAGTGCTAAGTTTTATATTTAAAAAAAACTGAAGATTCCTAGCACTGCAGTGAGTCTTTACAAATGTTTGATCACTTTCCAGGAGATTGAAAACCTATCAGGATAAACAGTTCAAGGCCTCAGACAGGAGCCGCCCATACACCCTGCCAGTCGAGGTGAAACGTGATTCCCAACAGCAGCAGCAGAAGGAAGAGGAGGAGGACAAACTGAGAACATCACATCAGCTGAGCATGCCACCCCTGACATGGACGCCATCCTGGAGACCGTGCTCAATCAGCTTGATATCCTCCATATCATCCTTAATAACACTTATCAGGTGACTCAGGCCCTCCTGCTCCTGTTTCAGATGCTGTAAAACGGAGGAGAGGCGTTTCCCACCAGCGAAACAGGACTGCGAAGCCAATGCACACAAACAAGCAAGACATCCGTAAGCCGGACTGAACCTTCACTAGAACTTGCCTGCTTTATCTCCCTCAGCAAGTCCGCATCGACGCTGTAGCGCTCCTCCGAGCGGACTGCCCCGAAGTGGTTCTGCATGCGGATCTGAGACATCAGCTCGTTCAGCCGACCCTAGGGACAGGAACAAAATGGTCACACCTCATTAGCATATAATTGTCATATTATAATACTGCAGGGCATTACGTCACAATATCATCGGAATACAAACAGTCTTCCATCCATTTCCCAGAATGGCTTATCGAGGGCACAGACTCACAAATAGCATAAATCTGGCATCATAAACCGGGAGCTACAAATGACTACAAATTGAGGCTACAAATGACTACAAATTGAGGCTACAAATGACTTGCTTAGCTCAGATGCCCTAAGTTGAGAACCGGGGAGAAGTTGAGAAGCCCCAGGAGTCTGAAGATCTTTGCCACAGTACTGGTTTATACAACTCACGTTACTGGACTGTAGAAAATTAAAGTCAGTCCAGATTTGAAGACCGTTTTCCCACGACTAAGGCAGACTATCATTCAAGCCTGTGCTTTAGAAGAATGTAAAACAAAATAAAATTGTTTGCCAAGGATTGAGTTTCCATCCATCTGTTTTCTATAACTGCCTGTCCTATTCAGGGTCATGGGGTAGGGGGGGGGGGGGGGGATGGCAAAAAAAACAGGTAAATT
>JAODUD010000117.1:18520678-18541103 GCA_026784285.1 Stomatorhinus walkeri
GACTTGAAACAGACTACGCAGCACAAACTGGAACCGCCTCCGTTACGACACAACTTTGACTTCATTGGCTGAAGATTTTAGGTACACGTATGACCTTGTTTCCCAGGAAGCTCCAATGCGTTATCTGCTATTTCTCCCTAAAAGCACGTAAAGCAGTGAGAACCGGTTTTCAGTTCATTTACCTGGTAAAATAAACTTTAAAAAATTACATAAATGCTCTAATAGTACACGTGAGTTAGTGGTTTATTTATTGTTAGTTACTGTAATGTTGCGCTGCTGTGAAGACGGCATTCAAATTGCATTGTACTACGTACATGACAATAAAAACTTTGAATCCTTGAAATACATGTGTTTGATCTTTTTCCTGGCAGCTATCTTTTTACACAGAGCCACTATACACAATAGTTTTATTCACTGCTAACAGCTTGTATCAGGAGTTGGTTATTGTAAAAGAAGTAATGTGCACGCAGGTGATATTTGTATAGATTTATCTACACCCTTCTGGCAGTGCTGCCATTGCAGTCAGGTCTCGCAGACTTTGAGGAGTAGAAGTTGTCCGACTTGGCTGCAGTCAGTTTACACTCCACCCCTGCAGCCGCCAGCAGATCGCGCTCCACGTCGCGTCAGCTGCAGACAGGCCAAAGCCCAAGTCGAACGCACCCATTGCTTCTTTAAGGGAGGATGGGCAAAATTACAACGTCGCCGGTGATTGGCTGTTGTGCTGGCCTTCAGTAAACCTCTGCTCGTTAGGCCATTGAGTTGTGTGTCTCTGCGCATTCTCTAAAACGGAGCAACAGTCTGTTTGTATCATCGTGATTGTCCTCATTTTTTATAGATAAAATAATCGAGATTGTTTTAATGTGCAGTACTAAGTAGGTGAACAGGTATCATTTCGACATCAGTAATAACATTTCTTGTTTGCGGTCATCCATAAGGAAAGCAACTGTGACCTATTCCAAGATTAATAATGTTGTTATTTATAGAGCACTGATAATTACTAGAATTTATAAGTAGATGATCAGCGGTCATTGTTGACACACCACCGCACACAGCAACGAAATATGTCCTCTGCATTTAACCCATATGCGACATCTTGACATAGCAGGGGGCAGCTAATTCAGCGCCCGGGGGCGGTACCTTGCAGGCCGGGCATTCAAACCAGCAATCTTTCAATTACAAGTGCGCTTCCCTAATCATTAAGACACCACTGCCCACATGATGCTAATTGCTACCCACTACTAATTACTAATTACAAAGCAGCCAGACGGTACAGTTCTATCTCCTGTAAATGTATTGGTGTGCTGGGGCAGAGGTGAACATTTCAGGTCCAGAAAGTACAAATCCAGACCACGATTTTGTTTCAACCAACCAATTGAGTACTCTGTGACTATGACTCTTCATACTCAGCTGGTTGGGTGAACAAAATCTTGGTCCTGCAAATGCTCCTCCAGGCTGTCGGAGACAACCATGTGATCACATGAATGCTATTTCATTGGAAAATACCTCAATCCACATACCACAGAAGCAAAAGAGGCTTACAAAACAAGGTTTTATTCGTTTTATCTTTGTTCACTTCTAATAAGAAACAAAAGTTTGACTATTCCAACTAAAGAATTAACAAATATGGTGATGGTGATGAAGTAATTTAGCAAGCATTGTGGATGTTTTTTTTACTGTATTTGTGAAGCTGCATTAGAATATTTGACCCAAATTGAGAAATGGAACCCGTGTACCAAGCAGATCATACTGTAAACTGGGCTGAACAAATCAGCTGACAGTGCACTTTAGATGACAGAGACTAGAAGCACTAACACAATTAATCAAATACAAAAAGAGGTTAAATAAATATTTAAGTTAAGTAGACCAAATGCTTAAATAAAGTCCAGAGATTATGTTTATTCTAGGGCAATAATAATAGAAAACCAGCTGCCTGGCAAACAATATATAATTTTTAATTCATATTAAACTTCCACAAGAAATGCTACAAGCTGGAGATCATTTTAAAACAAAGTGCCGTTAAAACAAATGTCTTGTATGACTATATATTGATATGTTGCTTTTCATGGAACATATTCAAATGCACATCGGCATTGCTTGTCAGCAGATTCTTGTATGATAATATGTAAGTAAAAGAACTCCAATGCCAATTAACCCCACTGACAGTGCCAACTCAAATCAGCTAGGATCAGTAATGAGTGGGAAACACTAATACATTCTATGTACATATTTGCATTCTTTAAGGGTGACATTACATACTAAATGTGAATGTTACAATCACAAAACTAGCAAATATTTACTAAGACATGGAATATTTTCTAAGACATTAAATGAGATGTGAATATAGTCATTGTGGTCAATTAATGTTGTGCAATTTTGGGTGGAGTCACTGGACCAATAGTTTACAGTGGTGTAACCTCACATTTCTCCCAGGCTCAACTCTGAACAGCATTGGCAGACATGCCACACAATATAGACAAAAGGCAAGCTGAGCATGGAATTCTGGAGATTTTGTAAAGGCTACTTTCTGTGCAGGACATAATCATGAACTCTGAACAAACACTTTAACCCTGTAGTGTTTTACTTCACTCTAATGATTGCTACTCAGCTAAATGAAACTCTTTGGTGATGTGTAACCTGAATACCTTACATGACATGCAACCTAGTACAGGGTTATAAGAAGCCTTGAGCCCATGACAGGAATCACAGAGCACAGGGCCGAGGTACATCCTGCATAGAATTGCCAATCCATTACAAAGCACAGACATATTTACAAACATATACTCTGGGCAGTTAATTTGGTCAAAGAACAAGCAAACACACTTTGTAACATTGTAATATTTTGTGACAGTGAATGTCTAAGAATTACAATTCTCATTTATGACTATTGCATTTTCACAATATCCTAAATTAGGCAACTGCAATAATTGTTTAATTAGCCATTACTGCCTTAACATCTATAACCAAGTGCAAACAACCAGCAACTCACATGGTTATTACAACTTTAAAAATAAGTCTTTCTATTTTTGTGTCTCAAAATACAAGTAGCAATGCATACAAGACCTTGAACACTATTTCAATAAAAAAATTAAAATGTCGCTACCATTATTAGTTTGTAATTTCTTAAACACATGCTGGATAAATGTACTACCAGTCTGCTCAAGTACATTCAGTTACCAGTCGTCAGCATCTGGCCATAAAGACATTCTCCATAATAATATATGTATTACGTCTAAAATCTCTTTATATTGTATCAAGATGCAGTGATCCAGTGAGTCAAACACTGAACAGATAGTAAACTGTAACTGGCTAGCATTACACACCAATAAGCTTCACCTCAATACCTAGCTAACTACTAACCCCATACTGTGAATGTCAGAACGAAGTAGCCCAATCTATATATAGACTTACAACATATAACATGTGTGTTTATTTATAGCAGGAATGTAAAGGAAGTCATACTCTACTACAGAATTAGGAGCTGTTAGGTTATTGTATGTCAACCCCCTGGAGTTTCAAGGAAACCTGCAAAGAGATGTTCACAATAGATTTCTTTTCAGTTTATTTATATTTGTTAACTTTGAAGGCTATCCAGAAAAAAATATCAGTAGTTATTGTTCTACAGGAGTCATCTGACTTCCCAGCTAAAGAAAACCATAGTAAATAATAATTTTTAAAAAAGTTGCGGTAAGACAACAAAAGGATATAACATCAGTCATTAAAGTTCCTGTAATACTTTCGGGCTTTAAATTGACCTGCACCTTGTCTACACTCATGTAGTTGATCTCTCATACTTTAACGACTATAGTCTTATTCAAAATAGGTTTATAAATGCGCGCTGTTTAAGTAGCGCTTCATTTCAATAGATGCATATTGAATTCTCTGGAGAACACTCACTGACTAATGTGACATTGCACATTACTGTCGCGATATAACGCGGACATTAAGCTCATTGAGTCGTATATGTTTAACGTTATATTTCAGTACTGTAATTTCACGTCAATAATATGTACAATGTAGAACACGAGTAGCTCACAGTTATTTCATTGACAAGGACAAGTGGAACAAAGGGCGCCAGCTCACATGGTCAGAGTTAACGGTCTCATTGGTGACCTTGAAAACTTTAAAAGTTTCTCTTTTCATATAACACAAAAAGATGCAAATGCGTCACAATGCTTACCCAGTGATTTGTTTTAACTTCATATGCTATACATTAAAAACAGCGGTATTTTCGTTAAATGAGACCCAGTTCATTAACACCTCCATGTAAATGTGCTTACCTTTTTTAAGCGGCTATGCATCAGTGTCGGAAAGACCTGAGCAAGAAGCAAACCGATCCCGACTGTCAGGAGATGCGCGCAGACGATTCCCGTTGTGTACAATGCACACGATTTTCTTGTCATGATGTACGGATGATAATTACCAAGAAAATTACTAAATATAATATGTCGGATATTTTCCTGTTGGCCACTTGTTTTTTCTTACAACGATTCAGTCAATAATACACCAATGAAGGGCTTATGAAAAGGCAGCTTTTGCGCTGTTAACGTGCAACAGCAAGTCTTCCACAGAGCTAGTAGATTTCACAGACTGTACTTCAACTATCTTGAATGGCCTTTATTAGCCGAAATGATTCTTTTTGGGTTTTCACGATGGGGGTGTGTCAGAGGGGGGCGTGATTACACGCAAACTGTCCATCTGCGAATGTCACCGTTAGTCACGCTTTTGCTACGGTCCTTTTTATAGCCTCCTAAGATGTCATTTGTTACTTTCAATAGTCTCTGTTGCGAAACATCTGGTTATTCCTTTATAATAATATTACTTATTATTGTTGTTGTTTGTTTGTTTTTGTAAATAATAATTATACTAATACTAATAATAATAATAATAAGAAGAAGAAGAAGACGGCGACGAAATTAACAGCTTGTTTTTTTGTTTCTGCGTTTAGGAAATACGGAAGACACGATCAAAATAAAGGCAGTCCTCTAGTCCAAACGTGTATAAAACATACTTACCTTACTTATTGTATAATTGATAAGCATACAGTATACTTTCCTACTTTTCATTTTTTATATATATTTTCTATTTTGTTTTTATTATAGGCAAAATAAGGAAAGGTAATAAATAATAAAATGAAATATAACTGTTTATGAAAAGTAGAAGTTCAAACTCCCATATGAGAAAAATATTCAGGGTGCCGGACCTGTCACCTACATGAGCCCAAGGATTTTTATCTCAGCTATATATAAACATTTTAGCTGTAGTTGAACAAATGAACATTGCTGTCAATTTCTTTTCACTGATTAAAACATTGTATATGTCTGCTATTTGCACCTTCACTACTAATTTATGTAGCATTACTAAAAGCCAGCGTCCTAATGATCCAGAATCGACAGGTGTCATGGACTCAAGTGGTTCTGACACGACATTGTGGCATGGTGCAGGCGGGAAGGTGGGCAACCCACTGGCGGCTCACAGGACGAACAGAGTTTATTAACAGAACACTAGGAATTCTACAATCACGAGGGGTCAAACGATTCCAAAAATGGATCACGAGGGGTCAAACGTAAAAGCGGAAAAAAAGAGTACAAATGGAGCAGGGAAAACAAGGTGCAGGTGGGCAGTCAGGCAGGTTACAAATCACACAGCATTCAACATACATCAATGACTTCGGAAGGAACAGAACAGGAACTTAAATACAAAAGGTTAACAAGGATAGGACGGGACAGGTGAAACAATTAACCAATCAGGGAGGGTGCAGGACAATGCGAAATCAGGGTAGAATACACAAAGCCTGGCACAAGAAACAGGCAAAAGGTGAAACTAGGGAATAACAAAGAGAGGTAATACAACCAAGGCACAAAGAAAGAAATCAAAACCGTATACAAATCACAGGAACTAGAAAACTGATACAAATGAAACACAAGGGAACAAAATCTACAAGAATACAAAAACAGAGGAGATGGGATTTGAACACAGGACTAAGGGGTACACAAGTTGCCACATGCTCAGCTGGTTAAAGACCATGGGGGAAGACAGGAGAGGCTGGGACAAGTAGGCGCTAACCCTGACTACAGGTTGCATTTGAAATTAAATTAATTTTTGGTGAAATTTAGGACTGCATGGAAAGTAATAGCACAACTTTTAGTTTTGTTTTTGGCTAGTCAAGAAAGTTATAATTGTTCCCTGCATTCTGAATATATGGGGGTAGTCGGGGGGGACTTAAGTCACTGACTTGCAGGGGTAGTCACAGGTGGGGGCTTGAGTTACTGATTCATAACATGACCTGTTCCCCTCCCTGGGGGGTTAGTCAACAGACACCTGTTCTAATCAGACAACTGAAAATGAACATGTAAAAAAGTTTATCTCCAATGAGATTCACCGGAATGTCAGTCAGTGGAATGCTAAAATTTACATGAGCTTTATTTTCGGTTTTGATAATAAATGCATCTATAATAATACATAAAAAGCACCAGTATTGCACTGATTATGTGCTTCAGGTGTCACCCCAGCAAATTGGCTACTTTTTCCCATAATCATTCTAACCTTAATTTAGAAAACCTTAGAAAACATTTATTTCACACAACTGTGTTATGCCACATGATGATGTCAGCAGTGTTACGGTGAAATGAACTTTCAGATCCATATTACAAGAAGGGTTTTGCAAGTCCTCACTTCTCCTTGTTGAGGGGTTATGAACCATTTAAAAATCAGATACTGGGTTTTTTTAAGACCTAAACATTGTCACCCTTGCGATTTCTGTTAAAGGCAGAATAATCCATTGACATCAAGAGCTAGCAGGCCCTGGTTTACTTTTGCTGCTATTTTAATCCTTTATGTGTAATCTCAGTATTACAGAGCTTTATTGTATTGAGCGTTTGGAACAGTGGGGGTGTGAGCTCTTTGCTCGAAATGGACTGACTCGATGACTCCAGATTGTGGCTATGAACCGAACTGACTCGATTAATCTGAATGGTGTAGCTATGACCCATAACTGCTTTTACCTACTACATCTACCTTAATTATTCTAGAATTAATTGAGGCAACAAGTTAGTAGCTTAAGGCTACCGAGATATGCATTGTGCATTTGAGGGAGAATGGGCAAGAAAAATCCTCCACGAGCCTTTGGATGGACCTGAAGTGCTCTTGTGTCTTGAAATGTTTAGCAGGTGTCAGGAATGTGCCACCCCCACAGCCAACGGCCAGCTCATGGTGGAGAGCTGTAAGAAGGAATATGTAAAAGGTTATACATAACGCTTTGCACTGAATCGCATGCTGATAGATATATTTGCCCTGACATTTAAACACATTAAGCTGTTACCTTTATTAACGCAAAGAGCACCACTCATTTCTGTATGATTATGCTGATTCCTCATTTTTAATATCCTTTTACATGACTCATAGTCTTACGCATCAGCCCATAACCTTCTGCTTCTGCAGTTGCAGTGGTTTTTAAGTCACGTGCATCTTGTGAACATTTACATGCTTCAAACACCAGAATGTTATCTCTTTGTACATCATTGGTTTTACGAGTGTCTCTCTTTTCACGTGATGACATAATGTATGCCAGAACAAGACTAGCTCCTTCATGGAACAGCAGAGATCCATTTGGACTGTTCATGACATCGTGCTAAAAGCCTATTGGTGGAAATGTGGTACTGGCACTGGTCAGATTTAAATCTGTTTAAAGCATGTGGGAGTCTTGGCTGAAAGGGGGACAGATCCCAGAATAGGCTTTATCACATTCTCTGTGCAGAGTGGAAAATATACCTGAATCACTAAAATTGAATTTGAATACAGTGAATGGTGTTCAGATCACCAGGAGTGATCAGATCAACTAAGGTCACCAGGCAGAGGTTAGTTATTTTGAGGGATAATAACTAGTGGCACACAGCAGCGAGTGGACCGCAGTGCTTTATTTTCCTGTGGAATCTGCCTGGCTTTTACAATTTGTTGGTGCTAAGTGCAGTAATCTTGACTTAATTGCTACTAGCAATGTTGGTGGAGACAAGGTTGATCCTTTATTTTGACTATGCGGGACAGCAATGCGTTCATTTTTTGCTTATTTGTTTAAGATCGGGCAAATTATTTTCCAGGGGTTGGAAATTTAATTAAATTCTCACATTGAGCAGGTATAGGGAGCTGAACAGTCTAACAGAGGAAGTCATATCGGAAATGGGGATTCTCGCTGTTCTGCCCCCTTATCAGAAAAGGATGAAGAACTTTCCACTTGTTATTCAAAAGGAGAGTCAACAGTCCTTACAGTACTCAGCACCAGATAAAGCTGTTTCCGAGTCAGGTGAGGATTAAATTTGTGTAGCTCAACTTGAAGATCAGACTGCTGTGCGATAGCTCAGAACACGGTGCTATACATGCATCACAAAACTGCCAGTTTCATGTGTTGTCGAATTCTACCCCAGATGTTGCTTGAAGTCTATAGCTACTTGAAAGCCCAAAGTAATTCATGTTATCATACCACAGCAACCAGGCAGGAATCTGGCAGCCCATGTGCTTGGAAAATGGATTTGAAACTGTACAAAATGATTTCTCAAGATAATGAACCAAAACAATTTACTTGATGGGGCACAAATAATGTAGCAGTACAGCTTACTTAATGCATTAATTAAAAAGTAACTAAGTGTAAGTTATGCCTTGACACCATGTTTGTTGAGTTACATACTGAAATCATATTCGTTAATCAGTCATGGTGGTTCATGTATTTCATGCAGGTACTGTATTAGTTGATTTGTTCTTGAGTAGTAATTGAAAAACTGAGTTATTTGTTCCTCGTCAAGTAATGTGTGACTAAACAAACCAGTTTGGTCTGATGGGGATAAAGACGGAAATCTAACACTTGCTAGTAAGTGTCACGAGCGGGGTGCGCAGCGTGCCTGGATGCTAGCGGCGTCGGGCAGGAATGACGATCGGAGGCAGGAATATCCAAACACGGGGTTTATTTGCGAAAAACACGGATAAACGCCACGAAACATCACAATGACTGATCTGCCAGGTAGTACAGAGACGCGTTCTAAATACTGAAGACTGACGAGACGAAACCAAAACTCATGAACACAATCAACGACAGCTGGTTTCCATTAGGGTAGAAACACGAGGTAATGAGGGGGCGTGGCACACAGGAGGCTGTGACAGGCGGGTCATGACAGTAAGAACACAGGACTTTCAAATACTCCCTCACCTGCTCAATCTACTCTTCTTATAGTGAATGACTTTACCATCAGAAATGGTGGCAGCAAAGGCAATATCACATGCTGATTTTACAATGCCTCTAGCTCAGGGGTCACCAACACGGTGCCAGCGGGCACCAGGATGCCCCCAAAAAACACATGAGTCGCCCGCGGACCTGTCCTAAAAATAGCACAACTCACCAGTGAGCAAAAAATATTTAACGTGTCTAAAATTTTATTTTATCCTGTTGCTATTCATCTTTAATCACATTTGCATTTACAGTATATAGATTCGAAAGTCTATGTCCAAATAAATCTAAATCTAAAAAAAGCATTTAAAACATGCTTATTCATGAAGTTTAGGAGGGCGTTTCAAACTGGTAGCCCTTTGCATGGCTCAGTACCCGTGAAGTAGCTCTCAGTTTCAAAAAGGTAGCTTTAGTTTAAATGAGAAACTCCCACAAAAATTACCTAATCATCAAAATGCTGACTCAGTTATTGTGCATGCAATCTTAAATAACGTTCACAGGACACACTTCCAAACTTCATGCACAAAAATTCATTTGGAATTTAAAAAGGTTCATATTCATTAGTTTCCATGGAAACTGCATCTTGAAATGATTCAGTTTCATTGACAATTTCCATCTGTTATCAAAGTTATTCAAATCTTTTGAGACCAGATAGCTTCCACCTAAACAGAACTGGAGGGAGTGTGGTAATGGAAAACATCTGGTTCTCCTCCTTCACCCATCTTCTGCTGTGCCCAATTAGGACACAGGGACCTTCCCAGTTTTGAAATCCTTCTGGTGTAATTCCGCATGACGCATTGCACCCAGGAACATGGTGACACTGTCACGTCTCTGTCTAGGGTCAGGATAAATGACAAAAAGGGTTCTGCTATACTAACAAACAGGAGCAAAACGCTCAAACTCCCAGGTCTGTTCTTTCCAATTATTTATTTACCCTGACAATATATTTACAAAGGGAAAGTAACCCAGACTCCAAGCTAGCAATAGTGGTCATGATAATGACTGGACGACCGCAGGCAGTATCATGTGGAAAAACACTATTGTGCTCCAGAAGATGGCCGCTTAGTAAGCCAGGCTTCGTTTTAAAGGCGACACGCCGGTTAGACGGCCAACCGGAACAACGACCGGGGTGACAGGCGGAGTCCTCAATCTTCCAATCTGGTCCCGACATGTCTGCCTGTTAGAAGAGAAAAATAAAACACACGAAAAGAGCCTACGGCACCCCCAATTTCGTCCCAATCCATGCAGGAAATAACAGACACGTCGCAGCCAAAACATCAGCAGTACAAAGACCCTGGCCTGCTGGCAGCATGATCAGGGACTTAGCTTCCAGTAACCCACCTGCTCCTAAACTGCCCACCACCTGCTCAGAAATATTGACCGAGCGTCTACGGCCTGAAAAACGGCACACGTTTGCCCAATCTCAGGAAGATGACCTGCAAGGGTGACAGACTACAGGAATGTCTGGAGCCACAACATCTACAAGCCAAGGACTTGATCCAGGGCCAAGTATCAGCCTTTGAGCAGAAGTCACAGTGACCTATATCAGACGGCAGAGAAAGATGTGGTTACAAACTTCAGCACAATCATAACCTCCCTCCTCCCCTGCCGACTACCCAACCCCCCATTATGTGACCCCCGAAAAGCATGGAGGATCTGCCAAAAGGCTGTATGCACTGGCACTTAGCTCTCTGTCGTCACATCAGCTAGCCCTTAAGTGCCATTCCAAAAGATTTGCCCCCCCCCCCCACCAAAATCCTGTCTATCACCTGTATCCACCTGTGACCTCAGTGGATTCCCACTATGATAAGTGACAACACCCATGGCTGTTCTTAGAATAAGCCACAAGTGAAACTGACCACCGGACAACTGCAACTTAATCAACTCATGCAAGCATACCTACCAGGATCAAAAATGAACGCTTAACGTCTACTCTCAGATCTTTTCATTGGCTTTTAGCCACTATGCTACCAACATGAAAAGAAAATATGCTCTAATGATCTTAGATGTGCCATAACCGTAGCCACGTTTAAGTTCAAACTGGACAAACACATGTTCTCTTATGCCTTTGATTAGTTTATTTACTTAGTACACACTTTAATCCAAAGTGACATAGAATTGAGAGAACAGGGCAGTCATATAATCCTGAAGCAATTGGGGCTAAGGGTCTCGCTCAAAGGCTGGATCACTCTGCCAACAACAATCCAATGACCTTCCAGTCCTGGAGACAGTGGCTTAATCAGAGCCACACATTGCAGATTAAGCACTAAACTTTTAAATGTTCTGTAATTTGTTCTACAACTATTCATCTTCTGACCAGTTATTCTGGGCAACACAGTGCAGCCTGGATGGGATACCAGTCCCTCACATAGCATACACACAGACAGGCTCTACAGGGCATTTAGACATCAAACAGTCTAAGCACATGTATTTGGAATGCAGGAGGAAACCGACACAACATGGACAGGAGACGCAAACGACATACAGTGAACATACACAAAGAGAGGAAATGGGGTTCAAAGCCCCAACCCTGCAGGTGAGACACAAAGTGGGTTCCTGTCTCTTTTATACTGATTGTAAATTTAGGTTGACCTGTATTTTAATATGTTCATGTTAAAAACTTTGAATTACCCCTGGCTATGAAATGAGCTTATGAATGAAATTATACAAATAAACTCAGTCTGCCTTACTTTAGATGAGTGTTTTCCAAGCCAGTTCTTGACGACCCGCAGACAGTCCACGTTTTTGCTCCCTCCCAGCTCCCAGCATGTGGACTGTCTGGCAGGGAACTTGGAGGCAGCAAAAATGTGGACCGGCTGTGGGTCACGCAAGACCGGTTTGGAAAACACTGCTTTAGGTATTTCATCCAGAATGAAATGTGGCAGACCACTGAGTGATAGCAGCCCCTTTTATTACATTAACAGCATGTGTGTCAACAATATCTCAGAGTCCAAACACATGATTAGCAGCGAAAAGCCACCTTAACTTAGTATACGTGGAATCATCCTAATTTCCAGTATGCCCTTTGATCACTGACCTGTGATGATCAGTGTCCTTAACAATTATTATCAAGAGATAATCTTTCGGAATATAAAAGCTGGATGCCTTTCTAATATTCACAGTGCTCAAAGCTCAAGGTATCATCAGCATTTTTCAAACATGAAGACACTTGCCACGTTTGCCTTACTATTCCTGTGCCTCGTGTCTATCCTCCGGGTAAGATACTTCTAGAAATGCTTCTGGATAATTAGAAATATAATCTCTGCTTACTATCTCCAATCAGTTCACAGCCTTACATATTTTAATGACATTTCTTTCATAGTCATAACTGCAACTGCAATAATTTGTTTGTATTCATTGGCTAAAATGACCATAAATGCTGTAAAATGAATCACTTGCAAGGATATTGCACTTTTTAAAATATAATAATCTGCCTTATTAAACCAAGATAGTGACATCACTATCATGCCTGCCTATCAGGATTTTTAGCCTGCTAATGGAATTTGGATACAAGCACAACATGCAGAAAACAAATGGTAGCATACAAAATTTTGCTTTGCTAAAAAACCTAGAGTTTCAACAACTGCATTGCTGAATAAAGAGAAGACTAAGCTCTAACCAGAATGAGAGCAGCAGGCATATGTAACCAACACAAGCAGGAAGATTGGAACCTCTCTGTAAGTCAGAGTCAGCCGCATAAATGACCCATAGGTGTCTGCTTTAGCAGGTACAAACAGCTCCAATTTCCCAAGAGGAGAGCGAAGGCCTCATTCAACGAGCTAAGCGATCGTTGCTATGGCGCTGGAACACTCTCAGACCCATCGGAGCCAGTTGCCGCGACCACTCTGAGTGTGGAACCAAATTTTGCAGGTTAGTGTAATTGCACAAAACTATTGTTCTTACCACGTAAAATATTAGCGTATACAAAAGACCAGACAGTATGAACAAAATAAGTATTAAAATAAGTATTAAAATAATCTAGAACGTTAATTTCTCCAATGGTCATGCAGGCTTTTTCTTTAATTTCTCCTGAAGCTGTCTTTTTAACCATTCTATCAGTCCCTAATGTGATATTTATTCACTTATATTTGTTCTTTACAGGGCACAAACCTGCTCTTTCCAGGTTTTTTCATCTTAAAAAAAGGGGGGGGGGAAATCCTGCTTTGCCTCCCCCCAAACAAGAAGTTCACAAACTGACCCTTTTTTAATGGCTTCCCGGTTCAAACATCTTCGGATATTTCCTTATCATCATTCATTAGAGATCTCACTTTGAGAGTAATAGGGGATTTCTACAAATTGTTTTTCCAACATCACTTATATTTCGGATTAGAACCGTAAACAAAGACAGCATAACTAAACTTAATAATATACCATTTAACAAATATACATGTGACAGAAAAACAGAACCTAAAATGTCTGTCATAGTACTGATGTACAATCAACACATTATTCCGGATTCCTGGAAGCACTGCGATATGAAATACACTTCAATTTGATTTGTAATGTCAGAATTTGCTTAAAATTAAAAGGCAATCCTTTAGTGAATATTCAATTTATCGCCATGCATACAAAACGTTATGCAATTCTAAATAAACAGGACATCTGAATTGATGTGATACATTAGATTTATTGCTAAGTGCTTGCATGTACTCTATAATGCAGAAAAATGTAAATACAGAGACAAAGATTTTATTTATTTGTATATAGTTTTGGCAACTGTACACTAACAATGTAAGTACTGTTAATATTTCAGTGTTTTTTTCAATGAGTATTATTGTTGCTAAAGACATTTTGCATAATGAATCAATACACAGATTTTAAATGCAATAAATGGTAGTTTGTCGAGTCAAACTCCGATGACTTGAAAAGGGAAATTACCACAGAAATACACAAATACAAATCATCATTGATACACCGGTTCAAAGTACACCTTAAATGAAAATGATTATTTCCAGTTAGCATACAAACCACAGTCCAAAAGTTTAGATACTTTTCATTCCTGGATCTGAGTTCACAACATTGAACTTAAGTGTAAATTAATGCATTATATGTGTGCAAGTAGTAAGCTGAAGAGTTAATACTGGGCATCTTCATATATCTTTCAGTTCAGTTATTCTATAATAAAAATAGCACAATCAAACCCAGTGATTTCACAATTTAAGACTATGGAGCATATCAGGTCATATGAGACAAGATTTTTCATATAATTAATGGAAGTGAAGCTTTTTTTAAATAATAGACCAGAGGAAGTTGGATGGCCTTTGGACAGTCCATCTATCTTCCGACTGCTTTTCCTGGTCAGGGTCACCTGGAGCCCATCCCAGGCAGCAGATCACACCGGGCTGGGGTGGGCACCAGGCTACGTGGAGGAAAGCCATGGTGATGCAGGCAGAATATGCAAACTCCACACAGAAACACACACCTTTGTGGGGATCGGTCATTCGTCTGAATAGGAAAAACCCTAATCCAAACTATGACGACTTAACCCCTACCCAGCCCTAACCTTAACCATACGTAACCAAACAATACGAGACTTTTTTTGTTTTCAGAATGCATTTTCCTTCAGTCAAAACATTGAAAAAAATGTCCCCAGAAGGTCAAGCTAACAAGTTTTTATAACACCGTGGGGAAATTTGGTCCCTCACACACACATTCACACACATTCACACACGCAGAGGAGGGAGGAGCTACCAATGGAGCCAGGTCCCTATGCTGCCTCGGGGCTAAAATATTTGCAACAGAAGTTCTCACTGACTATTCAAAAATCTCACTGTGAGGGTTAGAGGAAATTTAGCAGCTGTGAGTAGTCTTTGTTAAAACACAGAAATCTTCCCATGCATAGGACACAGACTTTGCATTACACAAATCCCATCCTGCACCTATAAATTAGTACATAAAAATGGAATCAAATCATTTACTAAAAATGTTCCCAAAGAACACAACAGATGTTACTTTAACATCAGAGTGCTTACATTAGCCTCCCTTTAGTGCAAAAATTCCATGAAACCATGCTAAAAGATCAATAAAGCAGATTTCTTCAACAAAACCATTGTTTGTTATGAAAAAGCAGGTTTAGCGCTTTAAAGGAACATATTCAATACAAGCAGCAGATGTTGTGCCTTTTGCCGTCTCATGACTCTTTGTACTGCTGGAATTATGACTTCAGCAGAGGCTCCTGTTCGTCCGGAGTTGACTGAGAAGGGCAGAAAAGTAAAATCAAAGTCAGTATGTTCTATAACAAACTGAAATCCATTAAGGAAACTTTCCGTATCAGGAATACACCACCCAATCAATATTTAAATATCTGTGTGCCATATCGAAACAATTATCTGATGTTCTTTTCTCTTCTACTGGTTCCCCTCAGGGTTGTGTTCTTTCTCCACTTCTATTTGTGCTGTATACTAATGAACGTCAAAGTCAGTATGCGGGGCGGCATATTAATAAGTTTGCGGGTGACACTGTGATTGTGTCTCTTCTTAACAGAACCCTGGTCCTGTTTTTTTTGGTCATCATTTTTGGACATTAGATTTTGGGAAAAATCCTATGGTCACTTCCCCAGTGATTATTAATGATCAGGTGATTCAAGTAGTGCAGCATTATAAATACTTTGGTATTGAACTGGATAATAAATTGACTTTTGAGTATCAGGTGGATGCAATATGTAAGAAAGCCCATCAAAGGATGCATTTTTTGGAAGACGTTTTAGGGTAGAGAATACATTCATGAAGATGTTTTATTGAATCTATTTTGACCTTCTTTTCAAGTTGGTATGGGTCTCTATATGTTAGAAACAAGAACAGATTAAGGAGTATTGCTAATACATGTAGCAAAGTTGCAGAATTAGACCTAAATGACTTATCGGTTTTATTTAAGGCCAGGACTTTGAAGGATGCCCGGTCAACTGTGTGTGACCCCAGCCATCCCTTATCAAGGGACTTCGTGCTGCTTCCATCTGGCCGGAGATATAAACTACCAAACTGTAGGACAAATAGGTTTAAAAATTCTTTTATTCCGAGTGCCACTGGTTAAATCAATGAGACCTTTAATTTACTGTAAAAATGTTCTCTGTTGTCTGTCTATTAAGTGTTGCTGGCTATAAAAAAATTGCCCCCCTGGGGAAAACAAAGTTCAACCTTCAACCTTAACAGTTATATGCTAAAAGAAATCCACTCAAACTGCACATTACAAAGTTTAAAATGTTTAGATCAACTGTACCTATCTGCGAGAATACATTTAGGCTAGTAAGTAATGCTGGATTTAAACTCGAACTCTGGAGATAAGGAGCAAGACACTACTCACACTATTATTCTACAAAAGAATGCTATAGATTGGCTTTTCATGCACTATATCATCATGTATACCAGGTACTTGCATGCAAAACCTACCTCAGGACCTCGCTGCTTGCACACAAGTATGATGAAGATGACACCAATTAATATCGCTAGTCCCATTATGAAGAAGGGGATGTTAATAACTATCGCCCCCTTAGTGACCACCTCCCTCACGGTCCTGGCCGACCCTTCGTCGATAATTACGCTCTGAAAGAGAAACATTATTATATGAAGCAGGCAGCACAGATCAAAGAGTGGAGCAACTTCCCAGTTTTTCCACTGTAAATAGCTAGTTTTCGGCATGTTTCGGGAAACGTGGCCCTTATCTAGAAGTCTGTATTTTGACGATGTGGTCGCAGGAATGTCAGGACCAGGGTGGCAGTGAATGGGGGAACTGGCAGGTTTGTGTGATCCATTTCCTGCCAATTAACCTATTCGGTAAAAGCTGGAGAGCGAGAAGACGGAACAGACAAGATGGAAAACGGAAGAGGGAAGAACTGCCTGTACTCTGGTCTTTCTAAAAATTGCCACCTGACAATCCCATTAGGATGCTGGGGCCTCACCCATCGCAATGCTCAGTCTGCACGCACCCTGACCTGATTCTGAACACACCCCCCCAAAGACATGCATTTCCCCCACTGCTGGTACTTCATTCATTGGGTTTTTGGTAAATAACGTGCCTCTCGCGTGAGCCTGCCCCTAGCTGCTCTGACTCAGCCCGTCTTGTCATCTTATCGAAATCGGCAAAATGTTCTTAAGATGATGTGGATAGTGACAGCTTCTGTCTATTGTTTGTATAATTTTAGCATACATTGTTCTCATTCTGATTGTGAAGGAACAGATGGGACAATGAGTGCCAAAAAACAATACAAAGGTATAAGGTTTCAAGGACTTACTTCATTGAGATACATCACAGGAAACACTAAGTCATTGACATTACCGGTCTGGCTGTAGAGAAAAAAAAAAAAAGAAAGAAAGGAATAATGTGTTAACTGACCTTACCCCCACAAAATGTCAGACAGAAATTCATATGAAGACCCCATAAACTGCTTCTACACATTAGAAAGCAGTTGTCCATTTTAAAATAGTGTAAACACAAGGAACACACCAGTGTGAGAAGGAAAGAGCGAAGATAACTATAGTTAAGCTTGAAATAAGATATCAGATCATTTCAGTTTAATGGAAAGAGTATGAAATTCTGATTGATCGTTCACATACAGAACAAACATATTGAGGTACATTTCAATATAACCGTATAAACATGCAATTCAAATAGAAACTCGTGTTGGGATCTACTGTTTGACATCCATTTAAATTAGACTGGTCAACTTTGTTATATTTATATAATTACATTTTTTCCTTGTGCTGTAAAAAATTCCCAAAGCACTAGATCACATTATTAATTGTGATATATTTATGAAGGATGATCAACCTTCTATTGTAAGATAGTTTCCCACCCTTTAGGATGTTTGCTGTAGAACATTCCATAAAGTGTTTTTCCATTCTGCCAGTAATAGCTACAAAATGCTGGGCTGATTAGGATTCTCTGAGCAAAGAATGGATATACTTGCTACACACAACAAAGCCATAAAAATGTGTATGACTGAAAGTCGAGGAGAAAACTATGAAGACTTAGCTCTGGCGGAAGTTTTGGCACAACACGACAAATTAAACACAGGGCTTGAAATGAGATCATAATACTAGAAACAGAATCACAAAAGTTCTGTTACAGCATAAAAAAGATGAATGTTTTTCAGCTATATGAGAAACTAATTTACATGTGTTACTAAATCACAGCCAAAATATGTGTGACTTAGCCAAATATCTGAGGTTGCCACATTCGATTTCTACGTATTTACACAATTCCCTTTAGGTAATAAAAAATGTCTTTTTAATTTTCACAAACCAGTTAGCTACTATCGCAACTCAAGAACAAATATTGCTAAATTAAAAAACAGTTATTGACCAGTTCCTTAGCTAACATCAATTCAAGTCCTCCCTCCTCTGTATGTGTGTGTTGACATTTCACTGCTATTAAGGTAGCATCCCCAAAATATCTTCATCGTCATACTAAATATTTACTTTAAGTTTGAAGTTCTCTCTGTCGTCTTAATTGCCTATTGCTGAATTTCACTTTATATTACAGTTACAGTGGCTCAGTGAGTAACTTGATTCTCATTACTGACTGCACACAGTTTGAATGGAGCTTTCTTGCCAGTGAATAACTGGCTAAAATGGCAATCCTGTGTGTTCAGACATGCTCTTCTGAACACCACTGTAGTACTGTAGTCATTTAAGGTTTTCTTTTCATCAAACTCCTCTGACCTCTCTCAGTAAAAAGGTGTCTTTAGCCTACAGAACTGCTGGAGACTGGATTTTAAAAAAATATATTTATTCACTTGTAGCACCATAAACCCTTGACACTAATGCAAGAAAATCCTGGGAGTTTTGCTTTTTGAGATGCAGGGATGAAAAATCAAACTATGTTCAAAATCAATCAGATCACGTCTTGCCCATTCTAATGCTTTGAACAGTATCTGGCAGTTTGCTTTAATAAGCAAATACCACGACAGTGGCCAAACAGTCTAAATGCAATTTATAATGATGTAACTTCGATAACTAATAACTGACTTTTAAAAATAGCTACAACAAATGACGTGGCTATGTTATTGCTGGCACAGTTATACATTTATTTAATTTGTGTCCCACTTATATATGTGTGTGTGTGTGTGTGTGTGTGTGTGTATACACCTGCCACAAGTTATCCTGCAGCACAAGGTCCCAAGGTTACTAGCTGACAGAAATCTTACCTGAAGGCTGAATATTTACGAACAAACACATTTACTTGTATTCGTTTGGCTGCTCTCAGAAGAAAACCTGTGAGCTAAGAAAAGAAAATGGGTTACATTTTCCCTTGAAAATATCATTATGTCTGTGGTTACATTAAAGCTAAAAGCTTTTTATTTTGGTAACGGGCCTTATCAAAATGCATCAATAAATTTTACAGTGAAATTACTTTTCATATTATTGCACGTTACAAATGAGACATAAAATAAAAAATTCCGATCTATAGCATAACGATGTTAACCGTTCAAAGAAGGGCAAGAAAAGTTGTTTTTCGGTTTTTATTAGCAGTGTAAAAGAGCACAACTTAATAGCCGCAATCTGTCAGAACAATATACCGAGATAAGAGATCATCGTGCTTGGAGGACTTTGACTCCTCTTCAGTTTATTAAATGAATAAGCTACTGAAATAATCAATAAGGAAAACTAAAGTAATCTGTCATCATAGCAAACAGTATGGCCTAAGTGTAGCAGGCTTTATCAAAAACAAATAGTTAATTAGGCTTATGCCGTACCAGCTTTCGCCAAGCACTATTGTCTGGGAATCTGGCACGATCCCAACTGCCAACGTCTAAACACCCCTGTTACAACATGATAGAACATACTGCAGCTTATTACTCAGGACTTTGGCCTGCCTAGGCAAGATGAGATTAATTTCCCTCTTTAATGGAAGCCACGGCCAGGACTAGAGAATTCGGTTTATCACTAATAAGAACTTTTCTTATCCAAGAAAGCTGTTTTCGCTCACACTTAAGAATTCAAGTCCCCAAACCTAAGAGCATAATAATTACCCTTGATTTATAATCTTTGTTTTCAAAGATCTACTTTAACTATTCATTAATTTTGGAGTTCCTGTTTGTGCTAACAGACTTTTTTCTTGTCACCTAACCATTTTGGTAAATTAGGAAGAAATCAAATGTAAGATAGTAATAAATATAACACATAACAGTTCATAAAGACTAAGTGTTTATTTGTATTTTGGGGTACAATAATATTATTTAATCAATTGCTTCAATGCATTAAATAAGGAGAATTTATA
>JAODUD010000117.1:18548686-18558739 GCA_026784285.1 Stomatorhinus walkeri
TATGGACATGTTGGGCTCAAAGACGTAGGTCTTGGGATTGACTGCAGATATTTCATTACCATCATCTAGAAAAGTGACTTGCTCCATGGGACGAATTTCTCTGCAGGAAACATAACATTCTGAGTGAATGCAGCATCAGACAATAGGGTCGCGGTGAGCGTGGAACCTATCGCAGATGGACAGGGCATGAGGCAGGGGTCACCATGGACAGGATGCAAGTCCACTACGGTACACATACTCACATACACGATCACACAAGGCCAATTTAAAAATATCATAACCAAAACACATTCCACATGCCCAATTAATTCCCAAGAAAATGTCATGACGCACTGATCCTCCCAGAATGAGTTTCAGAATCCTTCTGGAAACTCAGTTATATTTCCATGCATGCATCATCCATCTTCGATCAGCTTTTCCTGGCAAGGGTCAGTGGCAGCACGCCCAGTGGGGCAGGAGAGACCTCTGTGCCATCATATTCCCACAAACCCCAATCAGCCATATGAAGGAGAAGGGTCGAGTTAAAGGGACGGATGTGCTAAGCGAACGTGGTGAAATGCTGAACTGCACTGCGGATTTAGCTGAGAGGTGAATGGAACCGTCTCGTTCCTCAGATTCACAGAGCATGTTGGATGGAGGCAGCTGGATCTGTTTGTATATTAATGAAAGTCTATGCGATGATGTCAGTGTCCCCTTCCTTACACAGGTTGCATGGATGGATTTTATGTTTAGCGTCTGAAGGCTGGGTGTGAAAATGTGAAAATATTTGCTTTTGAATGTGTAAATATTCAGTCCGGTACATATCTGTATATTTGTGTTGCTTGTCTTTAAAGTTTCAGGCATAAGAGTGAAGTATCTACCATGTCAACCTAGTTGGCCAAAAGAATGTCTTTATATGTCCAGCAGTACACTGACTCAATGGTTAGCAGTGCTGCCTCAAACCTCCAGAGCTGCAGGCTCAAATCCTGCTCCCTCTATGTGTGTGGCACATGCCCGTCACCTAATCACCTCTGTGTGCCCTGCAGTGATTACCCCAGTACCATGCTGGGGTGGGGGTGGGGGGGGGGAATAGGCTCCATGCTTCTGGCCAATAGAAGATGGATGGAGATATTGAAGGCTCACAACTATTTTCACAAAACTAATGCACTGCATTTTACTTTTACCCAATCAGCTAACTATTTTAATGCAAAGCAACCATATAACATACACAAATGTCCACCATTAATATTCAAATAATTTAAATAGTAGTACATAAATAAAATGGCCATGTTCAAATGTTCAACATTAAAGAGAATGTTATTCAGATGCTGAATTCTCAGTGAAATGACCATTAAGAACAAAGCCATTAAGTCCAGCATTTCACACTGTGATGTGATGTGATATATGAGCTTCGAGAAAACTATGTAGACACAAACTGCTTAAGCACGGAGACTCACTCTCGTTCAGTGATTTCCTACACTGACACGGGAGGGGTGGACCCGCGACAGCCCCCTTGAGAGTTACCTGTAGGTGTAGGGCCCAACCTCAGTCACTGACGGATTCTCTCCTTTCAACACCTCCGATGGGTTGGACACGTTGAAGAAGTAAAATTGCATGTAGACCGGGGGCGATGGATTCACCCAGGCTTGAAATACATCCGTGCCATTTTTTAGCACAATCTCCTGCAGATTAAATCTGAGTTAGTATAAAACCACAACTGTATGCAACAAGTAAAGATCAAACTAATTTGTTGCACTCTAGCACAAAAACAGACTTCCGCCCTTTCCATTTTTTCGTGAAAAGCCGTTTAGCACCCTTTTCATTGACAACTCCTCAATTCGCCTGACATTAAAAGACATTTGCATTCGCTATAGTTTTGCTATTTCGGTAAACATAAAATTTAGCGTACATTCAGATGACCATTAAAGCTCATTATAAACTTAATTCTTTGCTTGTTACAGAATGGCAGGAATGATTTGGAAACATATAATTTAAGAACGTAGTTTTAAAGGTACACTGTCCTGGGAAACCGATGCGTGTTTAATTCTATATTTAGTTCATGTTTTACTACGCATAAGTAACAACTGCACAACCTCCCCAAACAAATACCTTTTTTATCGTTGAGTGCAGGATGTTTGGAAATACGTGAAACAACACCAATGCGATGGACACAATTAATAACAATACAGAAACTACACCAGTAGCATACATACAAATTTTTGGCGGCATCGTGTAAACTAAAACTAAGTGAAGGTTCTTGACGCCGAAAACAGAATACAGTAAAAAGATGACACCTTTGGCATCACTTACTATCTATCGTGTGACACTGGTTTTGTGTTACGTCAAAATTTAACTAGGCGAGACTTATAGAGCGTCTATAACATCAAACTCGATCGGCACGGAGAGCGCCGGCGCCGATCCCGTGTCAGCCAATCATAGAACGGGATCTAACGTCCTCAGTCCCAACCAATCACAGGGGTTTTAACTGAGAATGAAAAATGTAAAGAAAAATGGGAGCTGGAATTCCTGATTTCAGTCACTCCATTCTGAAGTCTTGCTCTTGTCCATTGTATTTTATTTAGAAAATTTAGAACTCAGGTATCTGGAGTCTAGCCTGTTCGCACTGCTTTTATTTGAGAACGGGAGGCTTTTAAAAACTTCCTCCGCTGGGTGATCATTTATACCGTTAACCAAAAAAGAGGTGAAACGAATACCAAAGCAATAACCGTTTTAAATCAACATATTACTGGCTCTTCTGTAATCAAGGTCACGCTGGGAGAAGAAATTGTTTCCACTTCGCATGACAGTGCAGTGCTTATTAAAGGCTGTTGCTGGCGTTTCCTGGAGTGTTGTTTTACGTGTACAGAGGTCACAGGAAAATTGACTCACTGATAAGCAATCCAGTTGAAAATAGAACCAAGTGAGCACGTGCCTCATCCAGAAGTTTCACGTGTTTTTTTTATTACAACGATAAGTACACATTGTTAAAAAAAACTTATTAGTAGCACATGCAACTTTATTAATAAAGGTAAGTTGTGCATAAGTAATTGTGAAACTATAAACTTGCTTATCCGCTAAAAATGATATCATAAGCTTCCCAAAAGAAGCCAATATGTTAGCTTAGTGGACGGCACCGTTAGCTGACTTCTGCAGAATGTTCAGAATGTTCATGCATAGCACTGAAAGGCACCCCCCCCCCCCCCTCCGCGTGTGGGGTGCCTTTCAGTGCTATGCACGAACATTCTGAACATTCTCATGTCCTCCTGCAGTCAAAAGACATGCAGTTATGGCATGTGACGTCTCTAAATTGCCCTCTAATAGTGAATGACTGTATGTGTGTGTGGACTAGGTTTATATTACATTGTATGGACCAGATGTCCCCCACAATGTAATAAAAACCTGTTTTTTACATTGTGGGGACATTTTCAGGTCCACACAAAGATCTGTGAATGCAACCAAAAAAGTAAAAATGGCAAAGGTCTCGTATTTAGTTTGGTGACTTATGGTTAAGTTTAGGGCTGGGTTGAGGTTAAGGTCATCATGTTGGGATTAGAGTTTTCCCCAAAGAAATGAATGAAGAGTCACCACAAACATATAATCACAAGTCTTTGTGTGTGTGTGTGTGCACATGCACATGTCCTGTGAGGGACTGGAGCCCCACCCACAGTGTTCCCTCAGCCTTCTGCCTTTAGTTTCCTGGGATATGCGCTGTCAGCCCCACTGTGACCCTGAATAGGATAAACAGGTGGAAAGTCACATGATGAAATCTCATGGAGCTTACAAAACACAGCTTGTAATGTCTTATTCATCGCCAGCATTGCTGTGCTGTTAGGTTCTCACATTCTTAAGCGGTGATATTGAAAGTTCTCTCTTCTCCAGGCTATAAATAAATCTTTTGCTAAATTTTACAGAAGTAGTGTGAGGTGGAAAAAAAACATGCTCATTAATTTTGGATAAACTATGAACTATATACACATTGTTTTAGAGCACACCGGTCATTGATGCAGCAAGTTTAATTAAATCATTATGAAGCAACTCCTGAAAATGTTCAAATTATCTGAAGTGTACACTGTCCGAGAATAAACACCGTGGTGTTCTGGTTATGTAAATTCTGTGGCCCTGATGACACTAGGTTATAAAATGCATCTTAGGGAATCTAATCACAAAACACACTTCACCATCTACACCTGTGTCTATTATGTGTCTTCAGGATGTCCAACTGACCACTCGTGATTAGATTTTGTGATTTGATTAGACTTCATTGGGAACGCATCAGGACACTACAAAAGCTATGTGGTCCAATGTGTCCCAGACCACCTTGACAAGTGGCTTTGATGACTGGTTTACAATGCGTCATGCTGGTTGTTTAACCTTGAATTTAGTACCGTCCACTTGGGATCCGATCACCCCAGATTTATTTTAAAAACAAATGTAAACAGAGCTTTTGTGATATTTAAGGGGTGAGTTCTTCCACCCTGCAGCGTCACATGGACAAGAGTAAGACTTCAGAATGATCTGGATGACTAAATTTTTTTCTATAGGAACATTATTAATGTGGGTTTAATGTCTCAGTAGGTAGCACTGTTGCCTCACACAGTCAGGACTGCAGGTACAGCTCTTAACCTGACTCTTCTCATATGGTGTATGTTCTGGTCCTGGTGGGGGGGAGCTAATGCTCCTGTGACAACAAGCATGGACCCCCTGTGGCTCCTCTAAATGCATAAGATACTTGCATCCGAAATAAACATACGTGGCCTAAACTTTTTATGAATTGAAAATAATCAGTTCAGTCCAAGTCTCCAAAGCCTGAGCCCACCAGCCCCCATCTTGCCAGACCCAGGCTCACTGGGGCGTATCTCCCCAGACCCAAACTCACCAGGGCTTGTCTCCCCAGACCTCGGTTCACCAGGGCTTGTCTCCCCAGACCCAAACTCACCAGGGCTCGTCTCCACAGACCCAGGCTCACCAGGGCTTGACTCCCCAGACCCAAACTCACCAGGGCTTGTCTCCCCAGACCTCTGTTCACCAGGGCTTGTCTCTCCAGACCTCGGTTCACCAGGGCTTGTCTCTCCAGACCTCGGTTCACCAGCACCCATTCAGTGTTTGCAGTTGTCTCAGACTCTGGTCCTGGTATCATCATTCTGTGTTCCTGAGAGGTCTGGGGGGTATGGATTCTGGTGACACCCCCCACACCCACTGCTGATGACCTTCCTTGCACCCACAGGCCATCCCCAGATTCCCTAAGGGCCTGTATAACTTACTCCGGTCATTCCTGTTCCATCCTCGCCAGGTCCCGTCAGGCCGCCGCTCAGCCCAATTGAACATCCTACCACCCAGCCCGCAGCAGGCTACACCACTTCCCAACATCCTTTGCTGTCTCATTCCCTGTCCTTGCTTAGACACCTGATGATGAATCTGGACCTGCACATTTCTTCCTCTTCCATTTATGCCCATTCCTCTTAATGATGTCACTTTAGTTGCTTTGATTACCCTTATCAATTAGGTCCTGCTGTCATTTCCCTGGTTTCTGTCCCTGTAGGTTGTCTTCCTGTTGCATGTCCTGTCAGTTTGTTGCCTGTGTTTTCCATTCTGCCAACCTTGTCTCAGTTTGTCACATTCCATCTGTCTCTCCTGGTCCCCATCTGGCGTAGTACCTTAGCCCAGTCTTCCTGCGGTCCCCCAGATGGTGTTACTGTTTTGTGGTCCCATGTACCCTGTCCCAGTCCTGGCAGTGCCTTTCATACCCGGAGTGTGTACATAGGAAAGGGGGTACTGTCAGGATCGGCCCCTGTCATGTCTGCTGTTTCCCTGTCATGCCCCCTAGTGTCGCTGGCCATCCTCCTCTGTGTTTCCGTAGTTTCCTTAAATTCAACATCCTTCATCGGTCCTAGTGTGTGAGCCGCCACATGGCTAAATAGGCTAGTGGGCTTCTCTGACCCAAGCAACTTCTCCCTCATGGGTTTGATCACCCTCACCTGTTCCTAGTATCCGCCACACCTGACCTTCATCATGTTCCTGTCCTTGCTTTTTCTCTCAGCTGCTCATTGCATTTGACCCCTGTATGTTTTCTGTGTGTGTTACTGGCTATTGGTTTTATTGGAGCATCGTGGATGTTGGCTTGCTTTCCCTTCCCTGTCTTCACATGGAGCATTGGCTCTCGTTTATCGCTTCGCCTTCCTGCTTTGTTTTGACCCCCCCGTGGTCCCTTTTGTTTCTGGTTTCCCATGTCTTCAGTTCCCAATAAAATCTGTTCGTCACACCCAGCTCTTACAATCCTCCTGTGTGCCACCCCCCCGTTAACCTCATGTGAAGCCCGATGTTATCAGCTGTTTCTTGTCGTGTGTATTTAAGTCCACGTCAGAGTGTGTATCCCCAGTTCCGTCATTAACGTCATGTGCCTGGTTATGCCCTGTCTGTTCATGTCTTCTAATAAACCCCGTGTTCCTGAAGCTCGGTGTCCCGGATCCTGATTGTTCATCCCCCGCCCTGCCTACCGGGCTGACATCGTTGTCACCCAGCTGCACCGTGGATTGTTCCATTCCATCATGCCCTGCTGTAGCATCTTTCAGTTCCGTGCAATATAAACCAAAATTTTACAAAAATATCAATGCACCAAAAACTTAAAGAGCCAAAAGTCTTCCATTTTGTTTGGTCATTTATGGTTAAGGTTAGGGCTGGGGTAAGGATTAGGGTTATCATAGTCAGGATTAAGGTTATATGCATAGAAATGAATGGAGAGTCCTCACAGTGATAGGAATATAAGAGCTGTATGTGTGTGTGTGGGTCATGTATATGTTATATTGATCGGACCATAAACCTTTTATTTTGACACTGCTTGGGACAATTTTTTCTGTTTTACTCAATTTTATAAAAATCTGTGACTATAATCAAAAGACTGAAAATGGCAAGTCTCATATTTTGTTTCATTATTTATGGTTAAGGCTAGAGCTGGGTTGGGGTTGACGTTGTCATTGTTGGGATTAGTGTTTTGATAGGTACAAAGCTACGAATACAAACATTTTTGTGTGTGTGTGTGTGTGTGTCTCTGTCAACCCATTTCGGGCAGTTTCGGTGTGTTCCATTTGCCTGAGGAACTCGTATTCCGAATCGGATTCCGAGTTTTGAAGCCGGAAGTGATAACATGATTGCTCCTATTCCTAATTCCGATTTGAGAAATATCTCAGAGTACCACAGAGGATCCCAAGTTCAGAATCCAAGATGGCTGCACCCTTTATCAACAGAAGTGAAAGTTGTAGTTTTATACTGTTTAAGCACTACTTCTCATTTGTGGGTCATTAAATCGGTTGCACATACTATACAATCCAACTTCTCTGTGGACGTGTTGCTATGGAGTTTTATATGTAAAGCACCGCACGTAATGTGTTTTCAACTGATATTGCTAACAATGGCAATTAACCGGGCTGGAATTGGATTTCATGATTAGTCAGATTATTTGTTTTGATTTACGGTAGTTCAGGCTAATTGTAAGTGAACGAAGATAAAGACCATTTAAACTGAGGTACCTTAAATCCGACACGTTGTCCGGGTAAGCAAAAAAATCTTGGTTTTTGATATGGGTCCATGGTATTGCACTTTTGTGGCAGATGGAATGCATCCGACTCGTGTTCAAGATGTGCAATAAGTATGTTAAGTGCATATATATTCCCTTTTTTTCTTGAGTCTGTTTGCTCATGCAAAATGAAATGTGATTAATATAGATTAAAAATGAATTATATTTAATTGTGATTAATCGAAATTAATCCACAGCAACCCTGTGATTAACCTGATAATTATACAAGTAATTATACAAATCAGCTTGTGAATTTAATGTTAAGAGTTTACCTATGTGAATATTGGGCTTTAATCTTTCAGCATATTTTCATTAGACTGCGTGGGCAGTGCTGAACTTGGATGTCCACTAGGAAGGTGTGAAGAAAAGCGAGGATGGAGGATGCAGGAGCTCCAACAGAGGAGGAGTAAACCGGATGACTGTAAGTAGGACAAAGGGCAGGCTAAAGACCCGCGATCTGGAGCCAGGGATTGGGTGTGACTGTACACAAGGGATGAATCACAACACAGGATCCAGGACAATCGTGGGCTGAGAAGCCTAAAAACATTTATCTGGGCTAAAGTGCAAAAAGAGATCTAGGACAGAGTAGAGAGAAAGAACCAGGAAATCATGGGAATAGGAAGTCTACAACACAATATGAGGCTTGGGACTTCATAGTATGGAACAAAACAGTGAAAGTCCTCCAGACTGATTATATAACCAGCAGAGCTGGTTGACTTTGGCATTTCCAGATCAGGTGACAGATCACAGGACCACACGCAACGACCAAGAAATTGTAAAGCCAGTTCCCCCTGCAGGTCATCACTGAGCACATGCTATATATTCACACACTGTGCAATTTAGAGACACCAGTTAGCCCAATTACATATCTTTCGATTACAGGAGGACTCGTGTGCAACATGCAGAGGTCCACTATCCTCTGTGTTACTATGCCATCCAAATTCTGATTTTCTAAAACATGTCAGCTCAGACCAGTCCCTTTTTTTCCTAGGAATCAGACTGCCAGTTACATAGCACAGACTAGCTCCACCAGACCAGTCTATCAGCCAATCATATGCATATTCTTATTTCCGCTACATACTTCGTTTCCGCTGTCTTGACCACATTGAGTTTCAGGTTGTTGCTGGTGCCCAATGTGGCAAGACGGACTATTTCATTGGAATAGCAGGTTTCATCGTTATTAGAAATGAGTCCCATCAAGGATGTGCCAGCCTGAGTCAGCCTGCCGTGGAGAATTGTCACTTCCTACACCCTCCAATCCCCATTTTTAAAATAGAAAGAAACACTCCTGTTTGCATTACAGAGGCACTGTACCCACAGTATTATATATATATATTATTATTCACCAGAAGTTTTCAGTACTTCCTCCTGGTGAAAGGGCATATCCATGAGCGTAAGGTCTTCCTCATTGTGTTTCTTGCACTGAATGAGAATATTCCATTTTGGTCAACATTTCCACTCTTGCTTAAGACTCCTAAGGTGCTGAATGGTTTGTTAACACCAATCTCTTTGTCTGAGTGTTCAGAACATATGACCTTTAAGAATAAGGTTAAGTTTATATGGGACATGTAATTGTACCACGACTGGACACTCTGAGTCGGCACTGTTTGGACTCATTTATCAAGTTGAATTGCCCTTGGAGCTAGTCGGTGAAACCACTCTCTGATTGACCGTATGTCAACTGTCACCTATAGTCGCGCTGTGTTCCAGTGCAAATTTTCACAATTGATGAGAGCCAATGGGAGTCAACCATTCATCGACCTTGGCTACTGCGAGTCTTTTGCCATGTTCTTGGTGTGTTCCAGGCTTAAGAGACGTAGCAAGGTCCAAGGTCAGTGTCCATTACCAAGATCATTCTATCCTTATTGGGTGCCCTGGATAAAAGGAACTAGCTGTTGAACAGCACTACCAACCCTGGCTCAAGCAAGAATCCCGGCAGACAACACAGCTCCATGGATATGGATATACGGTACTGTGCAAAAGTCTTAGGCAGGCAAAGAAAATGATGTTTAAATTATCCTCATTTTGTTGTAAAACTATGATACTATGCCTGTCAAAGTGTGTCAGCATAGACATTTCAGAACCTCCGCTAAAATCATCTCAGTATTTGCAGCGACTGTCCAGTGCAGCCATGTATTTTTTGACTTGGCCGCTAGCACACCTCATACAGCTGGTCAATCTGTCACTGACTTTTTAAACCAATTTATTTTTTTAATTGAGCTGTTGTTGAAATTTAACAAAGCCATGGAACGGCTGAGGGGCCCCTGAGGAGAGGTTTGGGAACTGAAGCGGTGTTCATCTAGATATCCAACTAGAGATCAATAACTTTTTAGAAAACAGAAGAATTAATTGTGTTATACTTAATTTGCACATGTTCTAATGTTAAATTGTGTTTTTTGTTCTAAGTCAAAGTACATTTGCTACCCAGATAAACAGCTTTAAACATTTCTTTGGACTGCCTAAGACTTTTGCACAGTACTGTATGTGTGTGTGTGTGTGTGTGT
>JAODUD010000117.1:18567196-18597975 GCA_026784285.1 Stomatorhinus walkeri
CACCCCCTCCACCCCTGCCAGGGCAAATTCCATTCCCCCCAATGTCAACCTCCTTCCGACGCCACTGAGGACACCTAAACGGCATTCGCCCAGGAGGTCTGGCATTCCGTCTGGGTCTTCAAGCTGCCAATTGCCATGTCCATTGTTCTTGTGACCGAGCCTGTTCACCATAAGATTTTTTTCTTTTTCACCTTAGACGTTTCCAGTCAGTTATGATCTTCTCCCCTGCCCTGGGTAGTCTATAATATCTTGCTTCTTCATCTTCCAGCTCTGACAATCATAAATAGTAACAGAAAAATAGAATATTCTGACCTTTATCTGCTGTTAGAGATATTCTGGTATTTTTTAGGTCCTTCATCACAGCTCTGCCAACTGCCAGTCTGTGACGGCTGGATTGTTTCAAGGACGTGACGCTTATCTATGACCTCCATATCAATAAACATCAGCACTAAACTTAGCTTCTGTTTGACATGGTCAGCATCTTCAGAAGCTTGTTGCAGTCTGGAAGGGCACATGTTCACACCCTTCTGGTATTCCTTGTTTTTTTCAGTGAATATTTTCTCTTTATTGTTTCAAAACTAAAACTTTTTTCTCATCTTGTAGAGATATGTTTGATATGTCATGTTTATGACACACTGAGTGCCAGTATCATCAAACTATGCCTTAGCACCTGAATCCAGATCCGCTGAAAAAAATAACATATGTATGTTCTTTTATGGGGTGGGATGGTGGTGCAGTAGTTAGCACCGTTGCCTCACACCTCTGGGACCTGGGTTCGAGTCCCCGCCTAGGTTCCATGTGTGTGGAGTTTGCATTTTCTCCCTGTGCCGTTGTGGGGTTTCCTCCGGGTACTCCGGTTTCCCCCCGCAGTCCAAAAACATGCTGAGGCTGATTGGAGTTGCTAAATTGCCCGTAAGTGTGCCTGTGTGTGTGAATGGTGTGTGAGTGTGCTCTGCGATGGGCTGGCCCCCTGCCCAGGGTTGTTCCCTGCCTTGTGCCCGTTGCTTCTGGGTAGGCTCTGGACCCCCCACAACCCAGTAGGATAAGCGGGTATAGAAGATGGGTGCATGTTCCTCTGTTTGGAATCTTCACCATATCAAAACTGAATAATTAGCATCCAACTTTTCTATGTCTAAATCGAGATGGAAACAAGACAAGCAAATAAAGTAAATATAAAAAACACAGATCTTATCATAAATGATGGGGAGGGGGTGGGGGCAAGCAAAATAGTGTGGGTAGGGTGACCGGAAGCCATGTTGGGGGGACACTTTGAGCTACTTTGGGTTTTATAAACTACTTTCAAACTGAAAGACTCCTTTGCTCAGCTAAATAGTTCAGCTCTTCTTGCACTTTGACCGTTTTGTTTCCTTGATTGAAAGACTCATCAAGCTGTTTCACATTAACATTAGTGACACATGCATGACTGTACAAGACTGACCAATCAGCAAACAGCCAGAACTCGGTGCTTAAGTGAAATGCAGGTCCTTTTAATCGAAATGGTAGTTTACAAATCCTGTACTAGTTGGTATTGAGACCGTGCTTCAGGTCACTAGAGGGCATATGAAAATTGCAGTTATATTTTTTCAGGAATGAAGTCATGCAGACTTGATTGTCGACGGCCGTCTCCCACCTGAGATGGAGAGTAGCTATATTTTCCACTTCACACTCAGTCGCACGTGGTACGATAAGAAGGAGGCTGTGTGTGGAAAGCTAAAGTGCATCTCGGAGTTTGGCACAATCATATCTGAAGGCATGAGTGGCAAGGCATGACATCCCCAAGAGTCTGAAGGGTTCATTGTTTGTGGCGAAAATGTCATAGATCCTTTCTACATGCTGTAAACTAATCTGCTCTCCTGTAAGGAAATCAGAGGCCAAACCCAGAGGCTGAGTATATTGAAACCTGTTTCTGTGCTCTGTCTGCCACAGTCCTGACCTTTACAAACAGCGCAGTCATTCGAAACATGAGAAAAACTGGTTAAAATGAGACTAAATGGCGTTGAGAGGGAGAAATTGTGAAGTTTATGATAAAGGAATCTGAGATGGTACTTTATCTGGTCAGCGGATCCTGACAGGACAGGGAGACGGGCAGTAATCCAAGATTGCGGCAGACTCCTGTTTTTCTCTGGCCCCCTCTTAAAAAGCTAATAGCACAGTGAGGAATGTGGCCCAGGGTCCTGGAATGATTCCAGGGGAGAGAGAGCAAGTAAGACAGTGAAAAAGAAGAATGTCCCTAACCAAATTGGCAAATGCCTGGCAAGTCTGAAAGGAAAACGGGAAAAGTGAATAAAAAAAAATATATATATATATGAATGGCATAGGTTATGGTTTAGACCCTTTCCGATTTTTAATTTCGTTGTAAAGCTGGTGTGAGTTTATTGGTGTTCTCATGGAAACTGATCAGCAGTTCACTGCCCAGAAAGCTCTCAGTTAATGAAACTAACTGATTGGGATTATTATTCAGGGTCGGCTGGGGGGTTTTGGAGCAGGTCCCCCCCCCAAATGTTCATTGTGTCTGTAGTCTGGGTAGCATGGTGCTAAGTGTTTTTAAACTTTTAGTTTGTGTACTTAAAGGTGCCTTTTGAAAACCTTGTGTCTGGTACCTCTGCCCTGTCTTGTGTCTGATCTTTGCCCCATAACTTGGCACAATAACAGGTCTTTGATAGGGTGTTCTTTTGATGTGATGTATAACTTGCAAGAACATGAGGAAAGGTTAAAATAGTTGGAGTCTGTATTAATAGGGTCACTGCCTGGATTTTGGTGGTTCATCTGAAATTAAAGAGTCAATTTAAGGTCGCTGGGCAGCTAAGAAAAGTATGTGTTTTTGGAGAAGTTCTCCCACTATTTCTGGGAAAGAAACTGCTTATCACTAAAAGTATGAAGAGATTTGCCAACCTAAGTAATTTAAAATCATTAAAGTCCTGAACAAAATGTCTGAGTAATGGATGGTCTACCAGGAATGTCATCTGCTGTTTGGGAAACCCTTATATTACTAGTTCTATACTTTGAAATGTGATGTTATTTTAAGAATGTAGTGACACTCCTGCAACTTGTTGACAGGATGGGATGTAAGTGATCGTTTGCTCCTGTGGAGGAGGAGAGCCATGGGTTAGAGGAGAGGTGCTTTTAATTATCTAGACAACGTCATGTACAGATTTTTTGCAGTTGGTGGAGGTGTATGAATACTTTTTTGCATTGCATAAATAATGGTACTTTTATCTTAGCAAAATGAACAAAATATGATTGTCTACTTCCGAGTTCCTGGTCCTGGAGGGGCGGTCTGTGACACAGTTTGCAGATTTCTCCACTGAAACACACCTAAATCTGGTAAATAGCTAGTGAGGTGAATGAGGTATGACTGAGCAGGGAAATCTGCAAACTGTGTTGCAGACTAGCCCTGCAGGACCGGAGCTGGGGAACCCTGGTCTGCTTTCTGCCAGCACGGTCCTCAGGGACCCCCAGACAGTCCACGTTTTTGCTCCCTCCCAACTCCTGGTACAAGAATGTGGACTGTCTGGCAGAGAGCTGGATGGCAGAAGCATGCACTTGGAGTCCCCAAGGACTGGGTTGAGAAATACTGGTTTAAATGATACTTCTGAGTTGTGACCTATTAAAAGGAGTCCCTCTGTTCTTTTCTATTTTCAGCAACAGAAGAAGGTGTAGATAATGTCAGAAATGTTATTGGGAATGAAATGTTAAAACAGTGCCCGATCTTATCGCCAAATGGCATTAAAGAGTATATAGTTTTTTGTACCACATATTTTTAATACATTTGATTGCTTTAATTGCAGCATAGCATATTCTGAAGTTGCTACTGGATGTTCTTCTGAACTCTTTCTACAGGTAGAAGAAGGTGGGAAGGCAGATCTCTTACAGCATCCTCTGGAACCAGGGGACCAGGTGGTCACTATCAACCATGTTGAACTTAGTGGATCCAGGCAGGAGGCAATTTCACTTGTTAAGGGCTCCTACAAGACGCTTCGCCTCATTGTTTCCAGGTAAACATGTTAGTCTCCTTTTTCAATAGTTCTGTGATGCCATAAAATTCAGTTTCATATGTTTAAGGAATGTGTATGTTTAAGTGGCTTAATTGGATAAGAAAGGAAAAAGTCACGGACGTGCTAATGACATTTTTCTGCAATTTGTCTTTGCCAGATTATCTGGACATATAATAATGACATTTAATGGCCATTTGTACAAGTGGAATGGAACCCTGTAGTTATCATACCTCTCATATTATTCTCCTAAGAGACCAATACAAGTAGGAGTAAAGCTTGAGGTCCAAGCATAGGCTCAGCCCAGTATCTTGGGGGATTAAGGGCCTTTCGCAAAAGGTCCAGTGGTGGCACTCTGTCAGATTTGGGATTTGAACCTGTGACCTTATGATTTTGGGTGTCCTAACTTACAGAGCTGGCTCTAGCTGTAAGCAGAATCGGCGGCTGCCTTGGGGCTCTGAATTACTTGTGCTGTGGAAGAAGTGAGATGATTATTAATTGGGTGGCGGTGGGGTTAAATTGGGTAATTAATTGGGTAAAATTTTGCCCAGGGCCCCTGAAAAGGTGGAGCCGCCTCTCCTTACATCCGATTAAAAAAAAATTCTAATTTTTGAGTATTCAACGCAGACATAATCCTTATTAAAATATGTATGCATTTCAAGTAGTTTATTTCTTTTCGAGAGGGCAAAGTGACCCAGGTCATTTACACTGAGGAATCCTTCTCCAGCGGACCGAAGCAGAAAGTGTTCCTCGCTGATCGATTGGCATATCTGATTCTAGCAGATCAATTAGCCGTAGGCGCCTCAGATGCTAGCAAGAGAGCTTGCGGCTGTGTATCGTCACTATTTAGCTGTGATTTGTAAGCCTCCATATTACAGATTTGGTCTCGTTATTCAGTCCTCAGTTTGGTTTTGTCTTTGCCCTTTGGATACCATGTATGGATATGGCCCCTGAATTCTGGCTACATCTGGATTCTGTTCACAAACATCCTCATTGGCAGCATCACCCAGGGTTTTTCCTAGTCTGGATATCACTGCTCAGCACCAGATTCGCTACGTACTGGTTCTAACCCAGTGAGCTCTGGGTGTGCAGCGCCTTGTAGCTCAGGATGCTGTCTGCTGTAAGTAGGAGTGGAACAATACAGTCTTCTCACGATTTGGTTTGATATTCAATTCAAGCCTCAATACACTCAATTAATTCAGCAAAATAAGACTAACAAAGTTAGATCTCACAATTCTAATTTATTCCTTTTCAGGAATGTACATTTACAAAAAAGTTTCATTTTTTGCATATCCTGCAGTGTCTCAAAATCTCAATTTCTTAACTTTCAGTGCCTGTCTTTCAGAGTCTGAATGTCCTTAATATATAAACATTGTATAAAGACCGAAAAACTAAGATGTCACAGTTATTCCTTTTTAAGTATGTTTATTTACAAAAATATGTTTTCAAAACATTTCCTCCTTGCAATTTTTTCCCTTATTCTGCAGACTCCAGTTCTAAATGCAAAAATAAAATCAAAACTGAGATTATGCCTGTTGCACCCTAGTATGTTAACATTAATAAATCATTCCATGCCCTGATATATTGCTACACCCTTTACGTTACGTTACACCCTTTACATTTTTTAATTGTGACATACAGTGCCACATGCACGTGGAAAATTGTCGGCTGAACAGGACCCGTGCGTGGCAATCACCAACAGCACTTGCTGATGTTCTCCAAAGCTGGGGCTCAGATACTGGAACGTGTAACGATCTCATCAAGAACAGCATTCTTTGGCAGACTATGCAGTGGAGCTCCTGCCAGTAATTGCAGTGAATGGGTATAATGAAGCCTTCCTCATAAATGCATCACTGCATACTGGCAGATTAGTACTCTGTGCCCTCATATTGATTAGCTGGACTTAATGGCTGTTACAGTTACCCTCATTTCAGCCATCATAGGGCCGGTTCATCCTGCTAAGATATTCATTAAATTTGGCCACTGCAGCGTGGTGTATGAATATAGGGCGGTTATGCCTTTTGCACTGGTCAGTGCTCCAGCTGTGCTCCTGGAATTCACAGTTTCAGTTCATTGAACACATCCTTTCCCCTCAGGGGTGCAGATGGAAACTAAGAAAATCTAAGTTATTAGGAAATGGTCATCCTCTGCTTCGATGAAAGAGCTCTAACATTTTTTCACTGGACTTCACTGGACTTATTTGGCGACACACCGTCTCCTGGATCACCCAAATTCTGATTGACCTTTCGTCATATAGGTTGAAGCCTTGAAGGCTGCAGTAACAGCTGTTCTGTTCAATTTGGCCAGGCTGAGAAGCTCTACCCCTTTAGCTCCTTCTTATACAGGTTGAGCCCCACAGCAACTGATTATGATCTGGTCAACTGTTAGCGGTATAGTTGGCCAGTGAGACAAAGGAACACTAGTTTAAGGGTGACAATTATCCTTTCCTGGTAACCATTTGAATTCTCCTCAGGCCTTCTGGGTCTCATTTTTCTACCACATGTCCATGCCTAAGAATAATAACACAGCATATCTCATATACACTGTAAGGACAAAACACTCACCTGGCCATTACACCTACAGGAATGACATAGCATTCTAAATCAATAGGCATCAATATGAAGTTGCCCCCCCCTTGCAGCTATAACAGCTGCCACTTTTCTGGAAAGGCTTTCCACAAGAGTTTGGAGTGTGTCTGTAGGAATTGTTGCCCAATCATTCAGAAGAGCATTTGTGAGGTCTAGCACAAATTGTTGTAGCAGGCCGGTGTCGGTTTGGAGGGTGGATGCCACCTCATTTGTCATTGACATACAAAACACCTTGAGGTCAGGGAGTGCCTCAGCCACTGTGTATAACACATCAACCCTGGCCGCACATAGAGGTGGACTTCCGAAACGGCCTCCACCTCTCCTGGGCGAACATCATGATCTTCCATCCGTCGCTCCTGAACCCCAATGTCGCCACCTCCAGCCTCCCCAGCTGTTCCAATGGCTCCCCACATCGTTGACACTTTCCTTGATTCTCCTCTTAGCCTATTAGGTTTTGTGTTAGGATGTCGCTTCTGCAGACTCGCAGCATAACCTTGGATTTTGCATATCACTGCTTGGTGGCAGACAAGTCCACACACTTACAAATGAGCTTGGGGCGTCGTCTACAAGTGCAACCAAGATGAATACATTATCACTATTCATTTTTTTCCACTTGAAATAGAACTAATCTGTACAGACAGAGTAAACCTGGGAGCAATTTCCCTATATATTATTGTAAATGTATATATTACTCAGTTGGTTTAGATTTATTTGAATAATGTATTTTTTTCTTTAATGGATGGGTATGGGGCCATAGGTTGGCTAACCCGGTAACACATAAACACAAAACCCAGAACCTGTGGGAAAATATAACCTTTGGCCTGGTGCTTTAGGGATGAACAGAGAGTCAAATAAGTTGTATTTATGGGTTGTGAGACTGGCGCCAGCACTGATAATGAAAATGTGAGAAGGACGGACAGGTGGATGAAATCTCTGTATGTCATCTGACTCCTGTTGGCCATCTAATTTTTAGGTCCATAATGCAAGTATGGAGGGGTAATAAATTACCGTGACAGATACATTGAGTGAGAGCAGGGAAAAAAATGTAATGTCTGAAATACGTGCATATTATGTGCCTGTTTCCGCCACATAAAATAGTAGAGATGCTGAGTCATAATTATGAGACACTTAGTTGAAACTATGAGATAACCTAGACCAATCACTTTATTTCATATTAACAGCTTGCACCTCAGATTCCATATTAGGGATAGGGAAAGGGCTCGAACCACAAGAATGATCGCATGCATGGCTCTCTGCGTACTGGTCATTAAAAGCAGCCACCTAGCTTGCTTTTATTAAAAAGATATGACAGCTGGAAAACTGAATATCACACATGAGGTGCGAACCGTGAATTTGAAGCGATGTGATTGGTTTAAGTTATCTCATAATTATGACAGTATAATTATGACTTAGTATCTTTTTTATTTTATGTGGTGGAAATGGGCTTCCGTACACATGTGTACACATTGTGCAACAGTTGTGGACACTCATAATTTTTTTTTTCATATTTTATCATTTTATTCTACCTGAGAAATTCACCCTGTTGACGGAGTTATGCATTTATTTTTTATGCACGTTTTTTTTTCTTTCACAAAGTAGAATTTATTTTCTCAGATTTTATAGTTTTACCATTATGTAGAAATTGATTTGTTCATTCAGCATTCTTCCTTAAATCCAGTAGAAAATGTCCATGCAGTGGGTCTGTCCATCCATCCATCCATCCATCTATCCATCCATCCATCCATCTATCCATCCATCCATGTTTATCGTCACCAAATTCCTAAAACAGAAATTAACCAGAAATGTGGAAGCTAATGTGCATAACATGTTCTGTTGAAATCCTCCAAGCAATTTTTAAATAATCTAATGTTAACGTAGAACATATGTACAGCGAGCCAAATACCATTAAACAGTAGTCATTTTTATTGATTAAATATTGATTTTCTTTGCACAATATACTTAACGCATCAACAAAATTATGAATCTATCATGATGTACAAATTGCGATCTACTCTTCTGTGCTTGTACATGAGAAAATCCATTATTTTTACATTTATTTATTTAGCAGTTACATACAGGTAAGGCCAAAACATACAGCCGTCAATGAGCCAATTAGGCATAAGAACAGCTAAGCTGAGCTTCCAAAGAATGACCAGCAAGCAAAGTGAGTTAGCATTTCTGCAATAGCTGTAAATATATCTGCACGGTGCATGAGCTTTTCAAATGGGCTTTGAGGACTGAGGAGGTCAGTGGCCAGGTTAGCTAGTAGAGATGTCCCCAAGAAAGATGGGTCTCAAGACATTTCTTGAAGGTTGGGAGATACCCTGATGAAACAGATGGGTTAGGGTTAGGGTAACTTGTACCACCATTGAGGAACCATATACGAGATACGCCTACAGTTTATTTTCATGTGGTAGAAGGATTGCCAGGCAGCCTCAATACATTATATTATATAAATCACTTGAACTACAGTTGACTAGTTGTAATACTGTTTTTATGGCTTAATTGCTGTTATAGTGCAGGACAAAGAAACTGTTGTGTTGAGGGCATAGTAACAGCCCATTATCTAACATAGCAATCATACTATTTTTGCAAATGTAAGTTTGTCTTATGTAGAGGATTGTGGTTAATATGTCAATGCAGCAATAAATGTCTCTAAAATAGCTATAAAGTCTGTGAGGGGGATTATCCACGTGTTATTATAGATACAAATGGTATGGACAGGAATACCAAAGATATTATACCATCCAATCAATGTACTGTAATTATAAATGGCTCATATAATGTACATTTTCATGAAACTTTTACACTTTCAGCACAATTTCAGATGATGGTTTGGTTTTGCAGACTAGCAGATCATTCTTCCATGACTAATGGCCAGCTCATAGTATAAGGCAGGAAGGGGATTCATACAGTGGCGAATCATAGCTGTATTCACAAAGTTTGCAAAGGCCTTTGTGCAGTGTTACTGTAAGTCCCTGTACAGAGGAACAGCTCATAATGGGAAGCATTGTCAATAGTCATAGTCTTAGTTTTATGGCCTATTGAAGACTTAGGTTTGCCTATGTGGCTATACAACAAAGTTTATGACTTACTCTTTCTTGTAGCACGCAAACAGAAAGCCACACAGGAAGAGCAGTGGCTGGTCTGGCTTACAGGTTCACTTGCTTAGATCCAGGTACAGAGTTCACACCAGTGTGGGAAACGTAGAAAACAGGAAAATCTTTCCCGGCTCTTGAGAAGTCTGAAGATGGAACAAATGAGGATGTTGACTCTGAGTAGTCCTGAGCAAATAGGCAGCCTGATGTGGTATATATTGCTTGCCTTGATAAACAGAGAGTTGACTGTCATTACTGTGGGAGTCATTGTGCCAGTGTGTTCGGTGGGTGCTGCTTCCTCACTGAAGAATGTACCGTTGTTAGCGTACCTCTTGTTGGGAGAAAAAGAGTGGGAAATACAGAACCTTTGACACAAGGTGGAGTATGTTAGGATGAGGTTAACCATAGAGTTTCTGCGGGACGTCCTTTGGCCTGTAAGAGATAGATAGATGAGGTACCTATGAGTATGACTTGAGAATACTCTTCTCAAAATGGTTTTTGTTCAGTCTGCACATGGACAAATAAACCTTTATTTGGAGCTCAGCTGGGGGGTTACGTATGTTCAATAAGGCCAGTGACATTCATTGTAATAAGCAGCCATTCTGAAGCGCTTCCTCAAAGCAGCAAAAATTAAGCACAGACAAGGCAATGGATGCGAACTGCAACTCAGAACGTCCATTGAACAGGTAAAGTAAACCGTTTTATAGTCGAATTATTTCTTCCTGATGTAGGGGGACATTCGATATATGCAGTATTTTAGTCATTTAAATCCTTCAGCTATTTGTTAGGTGTGTGTTTGCCCTAATGATGTGGCTACACAGCAGGAAGTATGTGACCAATCATGTGACCTCTTGGTGAGTGTACAGGGCGAGCTCCGCGGACTGGCTGCACTGGGCCAGGGCGAGCTCTGCGGACTGGCCGCACTGGGCCAGGGCGAGCTCCACGGACTGGCCGCACTGGGCCAGCTGACCCCTTTCCCTGACTTTACAAGTTGCCACCTCTTTTTTAATGTTCCCAGTGTAAATTAACTAAAATGTGACAGATTGGAATGTGGTAAATATTTAACAGTGCTATGCCAGGCTGTGCCAAAGCACTACGTACTTCTTTATAAGTAATATGAAACAGAGATAAAGTTTGTGTAAACTCAGCACTGACCTAATTAGGTGTTATTAATAAAAATATTACATGGAATTATTGTTTAAGCCGGAGGCCCACTATATCATTTACTGATTATACTAGAAATAGTTCTGTTTGTAGCATTATTATAGAATATTGATATTAACATGACAATAAATCATTATAGTCACATGACTCTCCTAGTATGAAAACAAAATTCATGTTCAGGTTTATTATATATCATAGTTACAATTGTTTTGTTCCATGTTTGTGTGATAATGTCATAATTCATTTCTCATTAATTTTGTTACATCAAGATAATGCGTTAAGTTTGACTATTTCATAAAACAAGGTGCGGCCTCAGCATGTGTCAGACTTTCTGATGCCAACTCTGAAGGGTCCCACTACACTGGAATGAGCCTACGTTGTATTTGTAAGCTTATATTGTATTTGTAAGCTTATATTGATATTATATTGAGCAGAAAAAAGCTATGACTTGTCTGCTTCGTTGTCAGTTTGTTTTGATTTAAAATAAATACAGGGTATTTCTGCTTGCAGTTTATTTTCTGAAACGTTAGGCTTACGAATGGCTTCTGTCAGAGTTGTTTAATCTGACTTTTTTGTATCGGAACTGCAGCTTCAGTTTAACACACATGATCTCGACGATGTATGATTTTTGAAGCAATTAAAATATGCCGAGTTAAGAAATGCTTGCAGTTTATGTGTCATGCTGTGATGTTTGAGATTACGAAACCCTTAAATTCACATTCATTTCATTCAGTTGTTTTAATAGAAGACGCCCTCCCAACCTAGTTACTCTGAAGCAGTTTTATAGGAGTCAGTCCCTCTTAGGTCAGCCAGTGCCGATGTCTGCTTGTGATGTAGAATTTAGCGTATGAGTCAGATCTCACACTTGATGTGTGAACCAGGCACAGAGGTGCACAGGCCTGGGCATAAATTAAGGAGCATTTTAATGATTATTATTTAACTTTATCGAGGCTTTACCTAAACCTTGTACTAGGCCTTATAATGGATATGAGAATTAGCCAGAGAAGTGCTGCTTTTCCTTTAAAAGGAAGTATAAAAAAACACAGCTCTAAAATAAATAAATCAAACAATGGCCTTGAGGACCTCGGCCATATGCTTCCTTTGGTCGCTTTGGCAATCAACAATACCGACGGGCTAGAGGAAGGAGGATAATAATGACACAACTTTTTCCTCCATCTTCAGTAAGTTCCTCTAAAGTTTCACTCAGACTGAAAAAAATTTCAGAGACAGAAAGAAGTGTCTAAAGATAAAAATAGAAGGTTTGAGGAACCAGAGAGAGTGTAGTGGAACACCTGAGAGAGAGTTCTAAAGCAAGTGGGAGGCAAGAGCAACCTGTGACATCATGCCCGTTTTTTTCTCGGCCTGTTCCCATTGGTCAGGAGGGGGGTAATTTGAACTGCATTCATTTGCCAGTTTTGAACGTGTGACTGTGTCAGGTAGAAAGGGAGTGAACTGTGTTTGCTCTCATGATCAGCCCAGTAACTAATGTTATCTGTTGCTTTAGAAAACTGGAGTGTGTTTCTTGCTATCGGGATATTAAAAAAGCTTTTGGTTTTGCCTCTCATCGAGGCATACTCTTTGACAGTTACTTAGGAGACGGTCTTTGGCAGTAACTTGATCTAACTGTGCTGCTCTCAGAGACAAGGTAAGAAAACCCTTCTTTGTTATGTTTGGAGAATGTCATGAAATGTGAAGTGCCTCGTAGATTTATTAAAGGCTTTTTCAACTGTAGAGGAACTATAGAAAGATGTGTACCACTGCTTACAGCTTCATGTGCATATGTTTTGCAGATTTTTGTCTTACATGTTTTATTGACATTGTATCAGAATTGAACAACTATTATATGATTAGAACATTTTCTCCCTTACAAAATCTGGTGAATCTCACCAAATTTCATTTTTGTTAAGCAATAAAATTGTTTAATTTCTTGATGTATTGTTCCTGTTTTTCTTATAGTTTTAAAAAGTAATAGGGGAGACGGCGATTACAGTTGTGGTTACACAGATGAACTAGTCACCCATCTTTGACCACAAACGCAGTCCACAAGGCGCCTGCAACTGCTAGCGTTTCAAAAGATTCCCAGTCTCACAGATCTTTTTAATGACAGATATATTCATGGAAAAAAAATGTATGTCCTTTGCACAAATATTTTGGAATGTCACTAATTCCATGTAGTAAATGCTTTCATACAATTAAAATTTAGATTTTCAGAACGTATCCTGTGTATGTCTGCAAACTGCTAGACTGATTTTAGTCATATGTGGCTGAAGTTCACTTCTATTAGGTTGTTGCAAGTTGATAATTTCTGTAGCCCAATTTCTGTGTTTCTTTATAATATATAGATCTCAGGATTCTGTGATGCGTAGCTTGTATATTGAAGCAATTCAGTTAAAATATTATAATAATGTATAACATTGTAGATTATTGCTTTGTATTCTAATCTTTATGTGCCATATATAGCAGCACCCATCTGTCTTCCAGCTTGAACCAAACATGGCATTTTTAATCTCTGTACTGCTGATGTCTTTCCTGGGGAATTTTTTTTTGCATTGTCGGTCGGTGGATTTATCCTGTTGGCATCTGAGAAGAGTAAATGACAGGCTTTCAGAAAGTGCATAACTGATTATCTTCAGGAAGCACAGGGCACAAGTCAGGACCCACACTGGGTGGGGTAGCAGGCCATAGCAGGACACACGGACTATGTACAATTTAGAGACGCCAGCTCAGGTAACAGCATGTTTTGAGGTCACAAAAAACGGCTGCAATGTTTGTAGGAGATCTGTGCAAACACATGCAAACATGCAAATTATAGGGCATCACATTATTGATCTGGGAATATCTGTGCTAATAATTACTGTAAAGTACAGTGAATACACTCCTCCCATTTTGACGAAAAAGAAGTGGCATTCAGTATTGAGACCAGGGCAGACTTACCAAAAGACGATTGTAGGCAGCTGTCTGAAGGCCCTGAAAACTAGGGGCCCCACGAAGACAGACATTTATGGACATAAGATAATATGATTTGTTAAATTATAACGTCTGTCATTTGCATTTTTAGTGACAGTTTTCAGGACAGACAAAGTTGCCCCCTGTCCAGACTGTAATGGACTATTCCTACTTTGCCAACTACGTTACCCTGCTTTCCTTTCACTCTGCAATCTAGTGGTAGGCTACCGGCTGTTACCCTGCCAAGTGAACTGACACGAAGTAGCTTAACAGAAGAAGGAGAGGCTGCAAAGTTATAAGACAAACATTACACCACCTGTGTCTTTAACCACCAGATTGAGTCCATCCAATATCATCATTCTGTATTCTCCAATGAAATGCATGCATACTGTTGGATACTTAGTTGCATGTTTATAATACCTGGTAGGGGAAGCACTGTCTGCTTTATCTTACTCTGTAACACTGATGTGTGATGTGGGAAGGGAAATGTCTCTGTGGGATACGTCAGAGTGTTTTCCTGGCGAGGTCATTAGATTTTCAGATAATAGGATTTAAAAAAACATCTTAGGCCTGTATCATCTAATTTACTTGTAATAAAGTGGGAGAAGCAAGATTTACACTGCCAGATAGTCTAGAAAACCCCCTGGAATATTTCAGAGTGCTGGTGCCAGGCCAGCTGTGGATTCACTGTGAACAATGCAGGCCTGTGTCACTTTAAGTTTATTTTAATCATATGGAGTGTTTGTGGTGCTTGTGCTGTTGCTTGTCTGCCTGCTCTTAACGTGCAATTGAGTGTATTAAACACCCTAAAGGAAAAGTAGAGAAGTAACCACTTGGATTGTGGTTTGTAGTATATCTGTTAGAAAGACTGCAGAAATGTATTTAATTGTTGTTAGTTTTTTTTTGTTTGTTTAAAAAAAACATAATTTGAGTCTTCACGTTATATTTTTATCAGTTTCAAGGGGCGAGCCCAAGTCCAGACTATATGGTTGTATTTTTTGGGGTGGATGAGGAAGAAAGTGGGAATGGGGATGTGATGCAGCCATGGAACTGATATTTGCATTTTGCATTTAAATGGTTTTCTTTAAAGGGAATTGCAAACCAATGGAGTTTCATTTGGTTGTGATTTTTTTTAATTGACTCTTCCTGGAATGCCTAACAAACGGTTAATCGATGTTTTATTTTAAAATGTGCTGTCCACGTGAAAGCGTTATGTTCGGAGAACATGGAAACTTCATGTGATGGATAGAAAACATTCAAATTCTGCATGACAGATGGAGAACGTGCAAACTCCACGTGACACAAGAAGAACATGAAAACTCCACATGACACATGCAAACTCCACATGACACATGGAGAACATGCAGACTCCGTGTGACACAGTGAAGAGGTATGATGCAAACCACCGGTCCTAGAGGTGTGCTGCCACCACCCATCTTTAATAATATAATAATAAAATCAATCACCCATTTCCTGCACCCACTTGTGATGCCGTTCAGGAGGCTCCAGAGCTACAGGCTCCAGAAGCTATAGGCTCAATACAGGAATAACCCAGGACGATGCACCAACCCACAGAACTATAAAATCTAATAACTAATTTGAGGTTCCTTTCCAAAATAAATCCCATGTCTTCATAATTTCCTAACATTATGCAAGCAAAGACAGTAATTCTGTTCTTAAAGATTTTTATCCTGTAGAATTTATATGTTTCAATTTTATTTGGTTTACACAGGAAAGTATTCTCTACTTTAGACGCCTGGTGATGTCAGTAGTCAGTACTAATAGATAACAAGCGAACACACAATTTGTAAATGTGTAACAATTAATAAGTTATAAGCTTTTCTGTAGTCACAGATAGCAGAATAATATTTACAGCATGCATATATTATGTGAGGGTGACAAAATATTTCATAGCAAATTGCACTTCTGTACTTCTGTACAAATTAAACAGACTTGTGCAGGTTTAGTGCATCAAAGAGTGTAGATGGTTGCCTATCGCCATGGATACCACCTGGGTAACCCTGAAGCCGGAGACTCTGGCATGCGAGGAATGCACGGAGCATGCTTGAGTGGAGAACTTCAGAGTTATACCTTGCCCTGCTGTAGACGAGTCCTGTTTTAATAGGCTAGATGTAATATGAACACTACTAATAGAAAGCATGTAAAATGTAATGTATCAGGCTGGCGTATCAAACTGAGTGTTATTGTGCTATTTCAAGTATTTCAATGAAAGTGTAAAGTCTATAGTCCATTATATTTCAGTTAATGCCTCATCTCACCTAAAGACAGATCACACATTATCAGCTTTTTCAGTAGTAGTATGTAAGCTAAGGATAGGAATTTCCTTTTTCCCCAGACCTTTGTCCATTTATTTAATTTCCTAACGTTCGATTTTTGTTGTGAAGGAAATTCTTTTTCCTAAAAATATTGAAATCTGCCTCTCTAAGCATTTAACACATTCACTTCTGTGCCGAATCAACACACTTTGACATCTGTTGAGACCCTGAGACATTAACATTCAGGGGCTACATTTTTAGTTAGAGCTAGCTAGCACTGGCTAGCTCTCTCTTTGGTCACAGATCCTCTTTAAGGTTAAACAAGTCGTGCAGGTTCTACGTACCGCTACTGTACTAAGCTGTTATTTTTGCACTTGTGACCTTCCTGTTAGCTTTACCAAGTCTGGCCAATCTCTTCTAACCTCCATCATTAAGATATTATTTGGCCACAGAAATGCTTTTTACTGGATGGCGTTTGTTCATTGCCCCATGCCCTGTAGCCTAAATCGTGTACGACACTAACAACTGAAGCATGTTCATAATCAGTTAGATCATGCATCATAGCAGCTTAAATGCTTAGTCAAACAGGAAGTGGACCCTCCTGACCCCTCTGGCCACACGGTGTATGTCTGTTGATGGTTTGTGTTTTTTCACAGAGGGTGGGTGTGCACAGCAGAAGCCACACCCAAGGCAGTCATTACTGCGAGAGAAACCAGCTCGTTTGCTGTTTTAGAGAAAGGAGCGGAAAGCTCGTGGGAGATCGAGTATCTGTCGGCACCAGAATATGATCTTTCCACAGGTTCAGTTTTTTTGCGATTTAGATGAACGGTTTTATGCTTGCTCTCAAAACTTGGTTTGGGGCTAGTTTATTTTGAAATGTGGTGACAATCATAGCTGCAGGTCATAATTACTGGAACCATGTATTGTCACTTTAAGTGTTTCGCATTCGGAAAAGTAAAATATTAAACAGTATTTTTAAGTTTGCAGGGATGAAGGATTAAACAACTGGAAATCATTTTGGGTGTAACAGGAATCCTAAAAATGTTTCTCTGTGGTTGGACCATTGGAAATGGCATAGTGGTGTCCCCACTATGTAATAAAAACCTGTTGTATTTTTTCGGTCCCCACGAAGGAAACTTAAATTTTTATAAAAACGTGTGATTGCAATCAAAAAATGCCAAAAGACTGGTGTTTTGTTTGGTTATTTATGGTAGGGGTTAACGCTGTCATTGTTGGGATTAGGGTATTTCCCATAGAAACAAATAAAAACGTTGTATGTCTGCAGTATGTGTCCTGTGATGGACTGTTAAATTCCCAAATGTGTCTGCTTCCCTAGAAGATGGACGGATAAAAATTGAGGTGCCCATTTGTTCAGATACTTCTGCAGCTTGTCAGTATTTTTGTAGCCACTGATAGGCTAGCAATAGGCCTTGTGGTTGTTTTATGTCATTGACCTCATTATCGCTGACACTAACAATCTTGATCACATCTTGCTTTGATCATTGTGTTTGACTGCAGTTGGTCAGAATTTAACTAGTTCTTCTATTTCATTCAGTACAAAACAATGGTCAGCAAAAATCTTGGTAACAATAGTGTGCATATATCTGATTTCATTCACTAATTCTTAATTCATACTTGAATAAGTTTGTGGCTAAACATAAACATATTATTTGTGATTCGTGATTTGCAGTGTACAACAGATTTTGATTATTATTTTTTAATATAAAATATATATATATATATTTGTATAATAATATAATGTATTCGGAAGCCCATTTTCAAATAAAAATATTTGAAAATAAAAAAAAAAAATAAGTTGAAATTATGAGATACGACATTGGTTCATATTCACAGTTTACATCTCATATTCCATGTTCTGTTTTCCGGCTGTCACCGTTTTACAAAAGCAAGCCACTTTTGATGCAGTATCGTTTTATTTTGCCGTACGGCATCACTGATATGTCTTTGGCGGCTTTCGTAACAGACAGCGGTGTAAGTAGCATTTCCTGGCAACAGACCTGACAGTAACCACAAGGACTGCCATGTCACACAGTGACAGCTGAGCCCCAGCGCACACGTTCTCTTTTGATAACTTCTGTACAGTGCATTCCTGAGCTCATTCCTGTGCACCTCTGGCTATAAAACTAACACAGGCCCTGCCCGTCTTACATGCCCAATCAGTGCCCATTACATGCCCATGATTGGCACAGCACAGGGCACAGCAGCTTGCCAACGATTATTCTTTAGGGCACACTTTAAAGATAAAATGACAATAAACTGCATGGCAACTGTGAGCTTAAAAGGCCACCATTCTTTTAAAAAAAAAATGTTTTTAGGTTTGAATTTTAGCTTTGATTTCCTTTTTCCTCTAATTCCTTGAGTACAAAACAAAAACTAATCATAAAAATGGTTCCCAGTTCAATGCTTCAGAAGTGTAAAATCCTTTTCATAATTACCAGTATTATGTAATCAGTTACAAAAAAAATTACAAACACCTCCAAATATCAATCAATCAATAAATCAATCAATCAATCAATCAATCAGCCTTTATTTATACAGCCCTGTTTTAACCACAGAGTTTACAAAGTGCTTTACAGACATTTAAAAGAAAGTAATTAAAATAAGCATACACAGAAAATAAAATAACGAAACAGAATCACTTTTAAAAATGAGTCCTGAATGCGGGAGTGAATTCTTCCTATCTATCTGTTTCTAATTGCTTGCTTAAGTGCCAGCAAATGCTCCTGAATGGTTCTAATTTTAATTTCTATGCTTACTAGTCGTTTCTGGGGACTGATATCAGTGTGTTGTGTGGCAGATAAGCTCTCTGTGCTTCTGATCAGAAGGTTGCCTGTTTGAATCCCAGGATCAACCTCCTGTCTTTACCTTTGAGCCTCTCGATAAGACCCTTGACCCACGGTTGCTCCAGGGACTCAAGTGTAAGTTTCTTTGGATAAAAGCATCTATTAAATAAATAGCAAATGCATTTTTTCAGCATCAAGGTCACAATCTGATGCGGCGAAAGCCAGATCCCTTGTGATCCTGGCATTAACAGATCCACCAAATGGGTTTGTCTCTGTCAGTGAGGCTCTGAGGTTTCATGTGATCCTGGTGTGCTGAGCCACCCCTCTCTCTGTCATACCCAGGGAATGCAGTGCGGACCCCCGCTGCAGTGAAGCGGCCAAGCAGCCCCCCGCCAGCCTCCCCTTCAGCCAAGGACACCCACAGGGCAGCCAGGGCTGTGCTGGCGGAGTGAAACTACGTATCAGGGACAGGTCTGTATCAGGAGCGCCTTAATCACGCCTGGCAAAGTCCTGAGGGCGTGGGTGAATAATGCCTTTCTAAGTATTTGCTTAAGTAGGCAGAGAATTGAATGTGTAATCGGCCTGATATTCTGGTAACTCTGACATTCTACTATCCACAAAATGGAAAATACCACTGTTTTCCACATTTTGTAAAATACTGTGATTATCCTTAATTTCTCTTGGGGACTTAAAAAAATCAGTCAATTAGATCGATCTGTATGCCTGCCTGTCTGTCTCTGTCTACCTGCCTACCTGTTAGTCTGTCTGACTGTCTGTCTCTGCCTGCCTGCCTGTCTGTCTTTCTCTCTGCCTGCCTGTCAGCCTATCTGTATGTGCCTGTCTCTCTGACTGACAGCCTGAAAATCTGCCTGCCTGTCTGTCACTGTCTACCTGCCTACCTGTTTGTCTATCTGACTGTCTGTCTGTCTCTGCATGCCTTTTTGCCTGTCTGTCTCTCTGTCTGCCTACCTGTCTGTCTCTCTGTCTGTCTGCCTGCCTGTCTGAATGTCTGCCTGCCTGTCTGTCTGTCTGCCTGCCTGTCTGTCTCTATGTGCTTGTCTCTCTGCCTGCCTGCCTGAATGTCTGCCTGCCTGTCTGTCTGTCTCTGTCTGCACATCTAAATTAGATATATTATTGGCCCTTTACAGCCGAACAGCACATAGACTATTTGAGGGCAAGCTACTGTTAATGGATACATTTCCTGTATCAGCTACTATGTGGGATAGTCATTTTGTAGGTCTTGTGATGGAGGAAGTCTTGGTGATCATAGAGTCTGGATAAACAGTAACTGGGTTTGCATTTCAGTCACTGCTAATATTGGCAGATTGACCAATTTACCATTAAGTTGGGTTCAAGGAAGCAGCACTATAACACAACTTCAGGAAGGAGTATAGGCACTAGGCAGGGACCCCCGTCACCTACACAACAGCCTGAACTCCTTAAGGCGAAGATCCAACAACGTGCTCTTTAGGTTTCTTAAGGAGTGTGATTCATTAACAAGATTCATTAACACCTCTCTCATTGACTGGGTGTTTTTTTAATTATTGCAACATTTTCTGTGAACTCTCTGTGAACTTGTACACAAAAATATCTGTTTCTGAAATGCTGAAGGTAGCATGTTTGGCACTGGTGGTTGTACCAGTTTGGGAATCGCTTAGATGCATATTTCCCATTCTTAAACTTTGCCAAATAGTAACCGCACCTCTTCACCCTTCCTATGTGCTTTTTGTATTGAGCAAATGTACCTGCTTTTCTGCTTATGTGTGTATGTGAATAAAGCAGTTATCACTTCAAATTAAGGATTTGTACACTGATACTATTAATGACTGAGCTAAAACCTTTGGAATACAAAGTTTAATAGATTCAGTGACGTATCTGTTGCCAGTATAGAGGATTTATGTAGATGGTGTTGATATTTATTATTAACTTTGCACTGGGGTGATGCATTTGTAACCTACATAGTTTTCTAATGACCTGTCTGGCAGATAGCATATTTGTCTGGAATAAGAAAACTGTAGTTTACATTTAGAGATTTTTGACAAGGGAACAGATGGGTTGAGGTGATTGCACCCGTCCTAAACTGGAATGGGATTGGAAGGTTCAGTACTTTTTTGTATACATGCTTAAAGTGCATCTGTCTGGCATTCATATCCCTCTTTGCTGCCCTTAGCTGGCTACAGAGCATTAGAACAGAGTAACCCTGTTTTTAGTGTAAAAACACAATTTTGTAACTGTCACCATTCTGTTAGAATTTGTGTTTGGCAGCTGTTTAACCTTTTAAACTTTTTAATGATGAAATGGCAATCCTTGCTCTTGAATGGAAATGGCAATTTAGATGATATATACAAACAAGATTTTTGGCTTTAATATGATAGATAATTCTTTTTAGATATTTCATTGAAGAAAACGCCAGACTTCTTGTTCTTTTGATTTGAGGGTGAATATTATAATTTTACCAGCTGTACCATAATTTCTGTACATTTTTTTTTTATAATCGTGCAAATTGCACACACTGAAAAAATTCCTGAAACTCCTGAAGCATTCGTCATTTTTCCAACTTGGAAAACTTTGAGTCAGACAGGCCAGACTGTAATGCTAACCTCTTCCTCTATAATCTGTTGTCTAATTTCAGCTTCCTCGCAGATCAAAAGATTGTCACTGACTTTGTTCATAGCACAGATAATTTTTCCTTTTTGAAACACGCCCTGAACATCTTGCCTCATTGACTTGGCAAAGAATAGACCTTCAGTTACTTCCAGAGTCGGCGTAGAAACGGGATCTCTGATGACTCTCTTGTTCTCGGTGCTGTTGTTGAGTGTCATGGGAAAATTGAAAAGACTTTCATCTGGGAATCCCAGAATGTGAATGTGTGGACGTCCTTCTGTTTGATCAGGCTGAATTTGATTTCAGAGCTGTGGCTGGATCTTCTGCTTCGCTATCTGTGCTTTGCCTATTTCGTTTACAATATATAACCAATAAAATGGGTTTCTAATAGCTTTGGCACAGCGCATTTGGGATGGCACAGACGCCTCTTTCTGCTTGTAATATCCCCTTATCCTTGAAACAGGAGATTTAAGGAAAGCAAACATGTTTTGAATGTAAGGTCTAGTTGCTCACTGTCTCAGGTTTATTTGAGTCACATGTGAATTGACAGGGATTGATGGACGTTTCTGCTATTGTTCCTCCGCCACGTGCTATCATGAGTCTGACCTCCCTCAGGGCCATTTTCAGGCTATAACCGTTCATTTTTGATATTGGGATTTTCATTTGATTCCTCGTTTTTGGATTGTGTTCTGTTTGTTCCCTGTGAGCATCTGTTCAGCTCGGGGCAGGATGTTTACTTAATGTTTTTTATCGTATTTGAGGTAATGACTGCTAATTGCCTGTCTTAATGAGCGCTGGTCGCATAGCCCTGCCTGCCAGCCTCTCGCTGGCTGCCACTTCAGTGTAGCGCGTCCGTCGAGACACTATGGAGCTTCTAGGAGCTTTTTATCGGAGAATATTCCGAAGGAAACAAAAGGGTTTGGATCTGTCAGAGGGGGAACTATGCAACTCTCCCGCCGAGAGCAGCGTCAACAGCCTGGCCACCGGGCTGATCTCAAAGGTCCTGCGGATGACGGCGAGGTACCTGGTGCTCGGGGTCACAGCCCGTGTGGATTCCTGCCGTGCTGCCGTATGCGTGCTCTCAGCATTCTCCACGGCCCTTCCACATTGTGTTATTTGTGTGTTATCTCTGCTGTTTTATGTAGAGTAACGTTTGTAGCTTTTGGTTCATAAATTAAGGGTGATCTTTTGAAGCATTAGATAAAACTTAATTATGCTTGGCCGTCGATTTCCTTTTTATCTTTTTAAAATAATAATTTATTATCAGGTTACTATTTTAGTCATAATTCTTAAATAATGGTGAAAAAATGAAAAGTTTCTGCATTTTCTTTTGTTATGATTTCAGTATTTTCCTACTTCTGTCTTATGGGGTATTTAATAGGTATTTTAGTAAATAAATAATTGAGAAGTATTTTACATAGAAGATAGAAGGATACTTTTAAGGACAAACAAATCTGACAGCTGTGGTATTGGTCTTGCTATTGTAACATCCAAAGCTTAAGTCTTGTTTTGGTACTTTTATCCTAGGCAGTTTTCTGCTGAAAAAGTGGATTAACTGTTATTAGCAGGAGTTCTGGCAAAAAAGAAACATCTGGAGCTAGAGAGATTTCTTCACCTGGGCTGTACCTTTGGACAATTTCCCAGTGAAAGCATACAAGTTTATTCTTATAACAAGCATGTTTTCACTTAATCACATGCTTTTCACTTGTTTCATTTATTGTATTAATTTCCAGTGAATGTTCAGTTCCTATTCTGTTTTTGAGCATAGCTTTTCCTGTTTTATCTTGCCTTGTAGTTTGTTTTAGCTGATTATTTAGCTTAATATGATTGTGAAATCCAGTCATTGCTCACGTACACGTGTTTATAAAACACTCCATGTATTCTTTTGTAGTAATGTGTAGTGATTACATCGTTACAGGGAAGCCATGTTAACTCTGCTTTAGCACACAGTGTCCTAAACAAACCAGGGATCATTTAACTTCAAGGGTGGGGTGGAGTGGGAGAATAATTTCTTGGTGGTCATTCTGCTTCTTGCATGCCAAAACTAGTTTTACACAGCTACTCAAACAAATTTTCCATGAAATTCCCTTATTCTGATCCATTCTCTGATCTCTCCTGTTGATTTTTCTTGGACCGTTTTATAACATTCCTTCGACCAGTATGCTACATGGTTGGTAATTCAACAAGATATATACAAGATAGAAACAACGCGTTTCCTAGTGTATTAATTCATACTTTGAAACAGCCAAAGTATTTCCTACAGGAGTAGGAGTTGAATTGAATTGAATGCACAACATTTCCTGCTTAGAAATGGGTGCCCAGGATCCAGACCACGATTTTGTTTCAACCAACCAGTTGAGACTCTTCGTGCTCGACTGGCTAGTTGAAACAAAATCTTGGTCTGGATTTTTTATTTTCCGTACCTGCACTATCCACCTCTTCAAATAAGGCATCGGTTACACTGCAGAGGACCACTTCATGCAAAACTTTAAGACGTCCTCATTGTTAAAAGTCAACCAAGATTCAACATAGTGGTTTGCTCCCTACATTGGAGTAAGCAACAAAGTTTGTGAGGGTAAAGCACTTCTGTTTTCATATTGATAGAAATTCCTTGCCATGACCAACATTGTAATTTTGGTATGCTAAATGGTTTGCGCAATGTAGCATTGCTTGAATTATGATGAGGACATTAGGGCATTCTGTTAGTCTCCATTTTAAATGTATCTTTTTTGAGTATGTAAATACTAATAATACTTTAAAGTATACTGTTGTTTGAGTCACACTGGGCACACCCTGAATGGCTCACCTATGCATCGCAAGACACTCACTCTCACGCCAACACACACACACACGCACAGACACACACACACATCCACACAGTAAGGGCAGTTCTGTTTTTTAGACTCTAGGAGGAAACTGAAATACTCAAGGGAATCACAGTTTACCAAAGCATGTAGAGTTGCACGTAGAGTTATACTCTCATACTGGAAACAAGACAGATATGCATTCTTAAATGAATATTTGTTATGTAATGAAATATCTATTTATTATTATTATTTTAATATTCAGGTTATATTTCAGACCAGATAATCCATGTCAGGGAGGAGACTCTGAGCTAGGATGGTATTTGTGAATTACCATTTTAGTAAAAAGGACCTGAATTTCACTTACGCACCAAGTTCTTGCTGTGTGCTGATTGGTCAGTCCCCTGTAATCATATGCACTAATGTTAATGTGAACCAGCTGGGTCCGTTTTTCATTCAAGGAAACAAGCCAGTCAAATCGAAAGAAGAGCTAAACTATTTACCCAAGCACAGGAGTCTTTTGGTTTTTAAATAGTTTGCAAAACCTGAAATGTCCTCAGTTACATAGATTATGTGGTCACCCTATTGTTTTGTCACTTTGTTTAACAGTGTGCAATTGTGGCATATAGTTACATAAATATAGTGTCCCCTTGTCTCTCCCCAGAATGTTATGTGGCTGTGACTGTTAGCATTTCACAGCTGGCACCGGGCTCTTCAGCAGAACCTTCTCTTGTAGACACTATCTCCTTGTGTCCACAGACAGAGTGGGTCGACTTCTAGACCCCATTCCTGGCATTCGACCAAACTTGGGGTGGGTCAGCAGGACCCCAGCATGATGCAGATATCACAGAGCAGCGTGGCTGCACCTTGGCACCATAGCTACCACTCCAGGTTAGTGGAACAGAGCCCTCTGTCAGGGATACGAGAGCCTCTTTTATCTAGAGGCATTTCTTCTTCAGCAGTGCTTCCCTGCCTGGTCCTTGGGGACCACCAGAAGGTCCATGTCTTTACTCACTCCCAGAAGTGCAGAAGTGCCGGGAAATAAAAATCCAGAACAAGAATTTGTTTCAACCAACCAGTTTTGCACTGAATATTCAACTGTTGAATTAGTTGAAACAAAGTCTTGGTCTGGTTTTTTTCAATTTTGATTTCTGGACCTGAAATGTCTATCTGCTGAAGTGTAAAATGTCCATTGTTAAAAAACCTGCTCTTCTCAACACATTTCCAATTAATAAATTTCAATATTTAAATTGACATTTAGTATGTCAATACAGGAAAAATTATAAAGCCCAGTGTGTGTGTCTCCAGTATAGGAAACACATTACTGTATATTTTTTCTAATCATTTATACTGTTCTGCGTTGCAGAGAATAAAGAAGAATATTTAATCAATACCAAATTATTTTCTCTAGATTTTTTTTTGTTTTAATGTTTATGTGCTCAATGGCATATGAGATTAATAGAGGGGCAGCCATATTTTTTGTTAAGATTTTTAATGATACCTGTTTAGCTTAAAATAATAGAGGAATAACTCGGAGAAAGTACGTTAACACTATGATCCAGCTGATTAGTGTCAGGAGCGTACTCTCCCAATAGCAAATACCATAATGAAAGTCCTGTGTACTTTGGATGTCAAAGAATATAGAAAGAGTCATATGCTGTGAACTGTTGGTCCTTTTGTGGCAGATGTGATGTTCAGTATGTGACCATTATTTTGATGATTGCTATTTGGGAAATAATGGGAACACAGCAATGCTATAAGAGAAAAGAGTGAAGATAAGAAACTGATTTTACTTAAGCTTTAGTTGAACACACTCATTTTTAATAATATTTAACATGATTTATTAGTTATACCTTTCTTGGTTTGGGAACAGGTGTTGATAATATGTTTTATTTCGGGCTGTCAAGCGATTAAAAATTTTAATCTAATTGATTACATGTGATTAATCTAAATGAATCGCATATATCAATATTTGATGTGAAAAGCATTTTTAGATATTTCAATTCAAATGGATTTTGGTAGATAGGTGAAGCTATGATAGACATTATAAACTTAAATATCTCTTTTATTACATACTGTACTGATTGCTCATGGTAGCATCAACACCAACCTTCGAGCTGCTAAGTGCTTTGCACGCAAGTGTCTGCTGCTCTGATGGTACAAAAATGCCTTACTGCTGAAATTGCACAGAATGGTTTTGCATCGGCGTCCATATTTACAGTATTACCATGAATGATTGTATTCAAATTGTCAAGGGGCACGACAGAGCACGATTAATCTGTGTTCATTTTTTTTATGCATTATTTTTCTATAAGTGACCTGTCATTTTGACAATAATGTTCTCATAAAGTTATACTTAAATATTTTCCTTTGTACTTGAGGCAATATGGATGCAGTGAATGACCTACCGGTGTAGTAGATTTGACAACGGAGTCCATGAAGTTCCTGTGTTGTAGCAGACAGTGGAATCCAGGGAGTTACCACCTATGATAGGCCCTTTGCTGCCTTACGTATCAGTTACAGATATGCTGTCTTCTAATGGATATTCTTTCATTTTCTTTTCCATTCAGCCTCTCCACCACCGACCTCTCAAGCTATGATGCTGGCTTCCTCAGGAAAAGTCCAGACCAGTACAGCTCACGAGGCAGTATGGAGAGTTTGGATCATGGCCACCCAGCTTATAGCTCCTGTCATCAACTGTCCTCCTCCAAGTCATCCAACAGCATTGACCACCTGCACAACAAGAGGGACTCTGCCTACAGTTCCTTCTCCAACAGCTCCAGCATTCCTGAGTACCCTCCGGCTGGTCCCTCCTTCAGCAAGGAGCGCTCTTATTCTATGGATAGTATGCTATCACAGCGTGGGCCTGAAGGTGTGCGACAGGTAGACATGCGCTACGTCCGCACGGTCTACGATCCCCAGCAGGGTATTTCAGAGGAGCATCAGGTCAGTGCTGCTAAGGTGCTACGCAACAACGAGGGCAGGACGCATAGTGACATCCGGGGAGGAATGACGGGTGCGTCGGCAAACCATGCTTTGTGGGGTCAGACACATGGCCGGAACTCCTGTGAGAGTCTGAAAGGGGGACCACCACCTCCACTTCGCAGTGATAGTTATGCTGCCATCAAAAACCACGAACGGCCAAACTCCTGGTCTAGCCTAGAGCAGACTCGATCTTTAAGGGCTTCACAGAAGGGCTTCTGGCATCAGAACAGTGCCTCGTTCCCCTTGGTGAAGACGTTCACTACAGACGGGCAGCTACACACGGTAGTAGAAAAGAGCCCCGAGAGCAGTCCCACAATGAAACCCAGGCAGAACTTCCCTCAGGCTTCACAGACCGGGCACCCAATGCTGCCTACGGGCGTCTATCCTGTGCCGCAACCGGAGCCACATTATGCCCAGGTGCCCAGCTGCTGCCCGAACTCAGGCGGTATGTGCCCTGCATTAGCTAAGGAGAGCGTGTGTTCCTCCTACAACCAGGAGAGGGAACTCAATACAGAGCAGTCAAAAATGGAGAAAGAATGCCAAAGTCAAGCCTCTTCCACTGCCAGCCAACCCACCGATGCTGCTACTAAACCCAAACCACCCATGCACCACGACAGAAGAAGGCCTGACGATTCTGATACCAAATGCAGTCACTATATTCCTCATTTTAAGACCGGCGTAGATGGGCATGGTGTATCCCAAAACCAAGAGGATGGTTGCAGGCACATATCACAGAACCTGAATCAGGAGAGGAGAGATCCGTACACTAGAGTTAAACCAAGGGAAGAGAAGCAGAGACCATCACAGGGCTCTGAGGTATGCGCACGGACAAGGGAGAAAGAAGAAATCCAGGCAAGTACCTGGAACCATCCACTGGAGATCACTCACCTTCAAAACAAAGCATTATCTACTGTGGCCCAAGATGGATTTAATTGCACTCAGGACATGTATGGAAGACCCAGAGATATTAGTGTTCCAGCCTCCCATAGCAGCAGAGGTGACTCTGCTCACAGCCAGAAAAACAACAACATCAGGCGTGTTTTACCTAGACAGAGCAGCGATTCTTCATTGCAGAAGCAGCAGGACCATCCACTGACCAAGTTGGAGAATGCCCTGATCCAGGTCCAGAATTCAGCAGGCTCGGAAGCCTTTGTGGGCCAGTGTGGTACTCGGAGTGAGAAGGACGAGAGCGATGCCGTGCACCTCTCAGTCCTGGAGAAGGTGAGCCGGTTCGAGCGGGAGCAAAAGAGGTTGTATTGCCACAGTGACGTCCTTCCTAACAGGAGGGCAGAGCCAAGGGGAAGCTCCAGCCACAGCAGAACACAGAGCTGGAGTGTGGAAAGGAAAGACATTGTGCAGCTGGAGGACAATAAAGAACCCCAACAATACCCAACACGACATCGGATGTGTGGAAATCAAGAGCCCCCACCTAGAAATCCACACAGCAAACCCATGGCGATCCAACGAAGCAAGAGCACTTTTCAGCTGGGTGGAAATAATGAAAAGGAATTCCACTGGAAAGAAGACCTTGAGGAAATCCTAGGTACTATTCAGGACGTGTCCTACAACAGGACCTATCGAGATAGCATCAAAGATGCACAGTCAAAGGTTCTAAGATCTACTTCTTTCAGACGACGAGATCTTAGTACCAAGCCCGTTCCCAATAAGCACTTATCCCTGGAGAGGAAGGTTCCCAAGACAAGTCCCAAGCCTTGCGTAGCTTCTCTGCACACGCCAAAAGAAAGGCATGTTGTTACACCTGAGGTACAGAAAAGTGCTCCACCCCCTCTTCCGAGTCGGCCGGCCGTTGGGTTCCCCATTACTCGAATCGGTGGCCGCAAACGCCTCACTGCAGAGCAAAAGAAGCGCTCTTACTCCGAGCCAGAGAACATGCATGAAGTAGGGTTGTCACGAGGCGAGGACGTGCAGAAAAGGGCCCCTCAGCAATTTTTCATACCTGAGACCAGCGTAGCAGACAGGTGCAAACTTTTTGAAATGGCAGCTACGAAAAGCACAGGCCCCAGCCTCAGTATAGCCCATTCTGAGCTTAAACAGATACAACAGGATGCCTTGGCTGAGTACATGGAACGCAAGACCGGTCGACGGTCATCTTTGCAAAATCGCTCCACCAGTACGTACATGCAGGCCCCCTGCCCTGACTCCAAGAGTATATGTGCATCTGGTTTTCTGTTCAGTCAGGAGCAAGATTTCCATTTTAATTCAATTTCTGACAGTCAGAAAGGGACGAACCATATGATGTACGCCATTCCCTCCAATCTAAAGGGCGCTGTGCACCCAAATGGAGACTCGTCTGAAATGGCATATCTGGAATCCTGCAGTAATAATCCAACATCCTTCCACAAGGACAAAGATCCTCTAAAACAATCTTTTAGTGAGGAGAAGGAGTTACATAAGCGTGGTCTCCTCGCTTCTTCTGTGCTTGTCCAGAATCAGTTACATTTGCAGAACCAGGAAGAAACCTTTGAGAGGGTTGCACCCCCAAGGAATTCTGGGAAGTCTGCCTCAGCGGAGGACTTGCTACGTTGCCCTGAGGAAGAAAGGGCAGTTTCTCAACACTACAGGTCGCGATCTTCGCCCTCTATGGAGAAGCATTATAAGGTATGTTACAGAGTCACCCTTTTCCTTTGAGAAATCACCATCTGAACAATCACCTCTCCTAATGCAGGGGTTTTCAACCTTTAAATCAGGGACCAGGGCTTGAGATCCCTGACCATAAATGCATGTTCACATAAACAACTAAGAACGAAAGACCTCTTGAGTATTTTTTGCTTTGAACAGTCCCCATTGAATACATTTCATGCTGTATAAAGCAGGTGATGACATCAACAACGCAGTCTGTCTGTGCTCTCACCTCCTGTCATTCACAGCTGCTTTATGTACCTCAACTTGAAAATCACAACTTTTCAGTTTTAATAAGTTATTTATGTATTTATGTGGCACCAATAAATAAACGAGTAAACGCAGCGGAAAAACAAACTCAGACAAATGGGAGCTTCAGTAGAAATGAGGGCGAGATAATCAGCAAAGGAAAACGTGGCTCGTGACTCATTAGGAGGTTCATACGGTAAATTCCGCAGCTGCAGTTCACACTGCTTGGGCGGTGCCACTTCTGCTGACTTGAAATGGTTGTTTCTTCCTGTCATCATTGCAGCCCTCAGCAAGCAGATATATCCATCTACCTCCTAAATGCTTATCCGGTTCAGAATTGCTGGGCAGATGGATTTATTGGTCACTAATAGTCAGCTCTTGGGCATCTGATATCAACACCTTTAAAGCTGGTTTGAGGATTCCACTGCACATTCCAGCAGCAATACTTCTTAACATCCTTATGATTTTAAGTGTAACTTAAGTTAGAGTTTTTGTATTATTTTCCCGATGTAATTTAATTTATGTATGTAGTTGCGGAATTTATGTATGTATGTTGCGGACAGCTTGCTCTACAAAGAGCAAGTTGAGGGAGGCATAAAAAGGAATTTCCCCACGGGGATAAATAAAGG
>JAODUD010000117.1:18606578-18618375 GCA_026784285.1 Stomatorhinus walkeri
GAATATGCAAGACATCACATATTAAGGTTCAAAAGTAAAATAATCAATAAAAAACAGCTCTGTCACAGCCAAAATGATCTGTACAGAAAACACATGTTTATGTGGTAAGGCAACATAGCTAGCTTTTGATTATACGGAATTTTATCTTTGCGGCCAATGAAACTTCCTTAGCCAGATGCATCCTGCAGCAGTAACAGAATACCATACAGGTCACATTTTTCGAGTATGAATCACTGAGTCTCTGTCTGTCACTGAAAGCCTGGAACACCAGCAAAGATAATTACTGTTTGTATGCTGAGCAATTAGCATCCAGCCACCAAGGGTTTTTCCATATAAAATTCTAATGTTGCAAGACCCTTCACATTAGCTGCTAGGTCCATACATATTACAAAAAAAAACTGTGAAACATTGACTGGTATATAGAATGTATAAGAAAATTATGGGTTCCTTTTCAGAAAAAAAAAAAAACGACATACCACTTATGTAGGCTGTTATGCAGTGAAGCACCAGAACGACGTTTAGAGCAGCTTAGGCAAACAAAATACACTTGAAGCTTTATACCAAAGAAAATATGGGTAAAATTTCTACCTCTAAATATTAATTATGTCATATCCAGTGGAGTAAATGAGCAAATAAGCTGCATATTAACTGGTAAAGACTGATTATTCATACCCAAAAGTTTTTTTTTGTTTTTGGAAAAACCTATAATTGTACACAACAGATGCAGATCATATACATTATTACGCAGCAACCTCACAAAGGTGCTAAACGTCGCAGAATTAATAACTGGTATGCATTGCGTAATCATTGCTTAAGTACAATGTTAATTTTCAGCAATGACATCAGAACAGAGTCTTTAGAAAACCCAACAGAAATATGCTAATAAGAACAAGAAGGAAAAAAAAAAACATTAACGGCTGTGTTTATACAGAAGACTCTGAATGAGCGTGGATTTTCAGTAGTGATTTATGCTTGAGGATAGCAGCTATGGAGGTCTGCCTCTTCACAGAGGGACACGTGCTGTTTGGCTGTATCAGCAGCTTCTCTGAAGAGTACCCAAATATCTTACCATGTGCAGTCTTCGACTTTGGAGCTCCGAGCAACTCAAGGAGATCCCTGGAGCCATTGAGGCCAAGGTATTGCCACGCTTTCTTGCCACTAGTATCCCTCAATGATATCTTGGCTTTGAATTTATGTACTAGAACACGGATCAGTTTCCGGTGTCCATGGATGACTGCCAGATGTAGGGGGGTGTATCCGCAGGTTGTTCTACTGTCAATATCAAAGTCCAGTCCAGCTTTACTAACTCCATACCACAGAGTATTAAGGACACGGTGATCTCCATGTTTCGCAATCCAGTGTAGCACCGTGTATCCTGAAATGAAATCCCTCTTATTTAAGAGACTCGGATCGTCTCGAAAGAGAGAGTATATTTCAGTCCAGCACCCAGAAGCTGCCTTGACTAACCAGTCATGTTCTTTTGATTCTAACGGCACTAAGGTATTCCTATGGAAGTAAGCACTCCCACTTGTGGAGACCTTGTGATCAGGACAAGCAACATCCTCAGATCTTTTTAAATGGGAGGGTCGACTTAGATAGCTCATGCTTAAAGATGAGGAGAGCAAGTAGAGACGGTTTTTCCTTGCGGACACCACATCATCATGGAATGGGTGGTCCAGGTCAGCTCCCAAGCTACGACACATCCTGCTTCGGAATTCACTGGACTTCTGGTTCATGGTATGCAGTGGAACGGGGAGCCCAGACTCTGATCCAGGCTGATCTGCCCTGGGCACATCGTTAAGGTAACCAGTAGAATGATGATAGGGGGTCGCTTTTCTCTCTGCGCGGTGCACCAAAGCCAGCTTGGGCTCCATGGCACGATGAAGCATCTCATATACTCTCTGTTTCCCACTTGAGAGTCCCTTGAAATTGAGGCTTTCATCACTGGCCCAATCCTGGTCTTTGTGGAACCTCTCAGGTGACTCAGAGGTCCCATAAGACGGTATCAAAAGATCTCCGTGACTGGCAGAAAGTCCAGTCCGATACATACCTGAATAGCTGTCCACTGAGGACCCAGGGCTCTCTGGTGGTAAGCTGTGGTAGGAAAGATGGGGGTTCATTGTAGCTGCTACACTGTCTTCCTGCTGATGGGATCTGGTACTTTCAAGGATCTCTATAGGTGCTGGTTGGCTTGGGGTCACTCCTGTGTCATCCGAATCTTTGTAACAATTCAAAATACAAGAAGACGATTGCGAAATATTTCTGGTTTTTACAGTTAAGGGGCACAATGAGCTAGAAAATTCTAAGTCTTTACGTTTGATTTCTTTTTCGACTTCATCCACGACACTTGGTTTTGCAGGTTCGTTCGGAGAGACGTTACTGCTGCTATATGGATAATTCTGGGAAAATGTCGCTTTCTGCTTGTGCAAAGGTTCGGACGGTCTAGGTTTAGCGAATCTTGCATGTTCTCGTTCAGTATCTGTTGGGGCAACAAAAGACTCTTCGGACTCTTTATCTTGCGGTTTCTCAACCCCATATACCACTTTAGCTTCAGGCAATTTCAAAGTACAGCTGCGGTTCTCCGTAACTCTATCGCTCTTGGTGATTGACGTATGTAAAGTAGAAAGCGGAGGATTTGTGTCACGTTTGTCTTTGCGAGCATTGTCTACACTGGCAATAATCCCAGCAGACGGCAATATGTTATTAGTGCTTCGAAGCGCGTTAAACCCTGTGTGTGACACGGGTTGAGTATTTAATTTAAACTTAGTTTGAGGTAAAGCCTGACCTTTCTCCAGGTTTCCATTTTCCTCATGCGGGGAAAATCCGGTTTGTTTAGCTTTTTTATCTCTTTCCCAGTACGCTTTCGGAGCGGGGACGGCGTCTCCGGCATGCACCGTGTACCTCTTCTTTAACACAACGAATGACACACCTTCCTCTTGTTTAACCACCGCCACGGAGTTGACAAATTTTTTAAAGAATTCTCTGTTCTGCGCCTTGTTGTCGTCCTCTCTAAGGAAAGTTCTGAAGTGCGTCAGAAGGTCGGCGTTTTTGACTCTTCCATTTTTGCTCAGAATAAATTGCAGCACTGCGTCTTGGCTTAATTCAGAGGCCATGTCGACTGGCGGAACCAGGAACGAAGTTGCGCCCAAAGTTAGAAACATTGCGAGTTAGTTAGTGCATGTAACCCCTCCTCTGCCGTGCTGCCCGCCCCACCTGCAACCGCTTAGCGCACCTGAGTCACCCACCGTCATATGATATTTACTATAAACATTTTCAATTATTTGTAGGGATCTATGTGGCATCAATTTTAATAATTATATATAATGAATGATTTTGCTTTTAATTAGAGAGCATGAAATCAAATTCTTTACTTCCAGGCAAAACACATTTCCACGGAACTGCTAATCAATATTTATGCTTTTTTATTTCGTTTTTGTCTTTTACTTGCAGTTTTTAATTTTCCATTTAGTTGTTCCTGTTACTTGCTTTTATTTTAAGCACTGGATGACCTGTTTGCCTTGCTGTGAATTATGGGTTACATTCAGCTTTTTTCCATAAGTATAGCTACCAGTGATCTAGAGCTAAAATTAGATATTTTTTCTAGCACTCTTTTATACTATAGTTTAGATAAACACAGACTAGTATTTTTGTTTGATTAACCAGATTCATCTTTTTTTTAATTTTTCACAGGAAACATCTAAGATGCAGAGAATAACATTAAATGACATCACGTAATGTACCAGATAGATAAAAAAAAATCTTGCAAGTTCGAGAATGAGAATCATTGCTCTAGATATAGCATTCTAGTTATTGCCATTCCTTTAAAATTTAAAACACAAGACCAGGATAATATTTGGGTTTGTTTCTTTATTGGTACTCCAGAGATTTCCACAGTACAAAGGTAATTATCATGACCTGGCATAGAAAGATCATTTTATTAGACAGTGAGCTAGCATATAAACCGCAATGGAAAATGCTGTGGATTCCGGTCAGTGCAACATATCGCATTGCTTTTATTTATTCTATCGTGGATCCTCTTCTTTAACAGAGATACAAACATGCCGCATCCTTAGTTAGTAGTAACACTTTCAGCGAACTCAGAACATACTAAGGAGCATTGCTCAACGAGCGGTGGAAGACTAAACAAAGTCAGACTATTCATTTTAGTGAGGACCAGCAAACTGCTCACATTGACAACACAATGTACCACATTCTTTCAAGCATGTCCCATGAGTAGCTTGAAACAACACAATACAATATGCACAATATGCAGTGGGAAAAGCCATAACACAGGAGACATGAGATTTTAAAGGCATTTAGGGAATCGTGGAAATCAATGCTATCTTAAAAATAAAGAAAAGTATATATGGGTTTTTTTTTTCTTAGTTTTTTTTTTTTTATTGGTGCTTAACAAATAGTTATCAATAAGAAGCATTTTTTTGTATTTTTTGGCTCAGTCTAGCCTGGAGAGATAACGCCTATGACTGTGGACTTGTCTTCTGTTCCGCACGTTGTTTATTAAGAGAAGGCCTGTTTTCTTTCTCTTTTAGATGACACTGATGGCGGGTTGCAGTGGGGGGCAGGGAGAGAGGCTGCCGTCCTGCCACCCCAGCGAGGAGCTGCAGGCAAGGCCCTGCCCCTCCCCCGCTGCCCCCTCCTGGTTGCCGTCTTCACTGTAGAGGCATCGGATTCCGTCGTAAAACTCGTCCACTTCCATGTCCTCCACCTTGCGCTTGGCTGAGTGCTTGCGGGACAAGTGGAGAGGCCGGCTACGAAGACGGCCTGGCACGCAGGACCGAGCAAGGCCGGGGCAAAGGTGGACCCATTTGCCCCTTCGAGATGACAACGGGGGTGAGCCAGGAAGGTGATGCTGGGACAGTGGGGGTTCCCAACTGTAAGACACTTGGCTCTGCTGCAGGGGCTGGTATATGTATAGAGTGTTGGGAGGCAGGGAGGTTTGGTGTGGAGGCAGCGAACGTGCTACCAGCTCTCGACACTGGATTATCTGGGAGCTGTCGATCTGAGAAGCACAGCAGACATTCAGTTAATCAGCACCCACAATTTCTGCATAATACTACCAAGAATATATAGGTTTACTCCAATTTTGCCCAGAAACTATACTCATACTTTTCAGTTTACTACTAAAGATATTTTTGATTTTTGACTATAAAAGCACTAATATCTCATCTAATATGATATAACCTGAACTTACTGGTTCATTGTCACCCCCCACATGCTTAAATATGTATAGATGTTATACAATTTAACAACACAGCTAATACTACTTTTTACTAAAGAGTAAAAAATATACATTTAACGTAACTACAATATTAAGCGTGGAAAGCTGCTATATGCAAAACATGTAAACAGCACAACTACAAAAGTATAACATTTTAGTTAGCTGATAATTAGTACAATAATTGCCTGAGTGTAAGCAGTATCACACAATATGGCTTAAGCAGAAATCCACTGTCAGGTGAAGGTGTTAGATGAATATGTTTTGTAAGGACAGAGATGCCGCTGCTCCCTGGACGTACCTCTGCCTTTTTGAGCAGGTCGATAGTGAGAGCCAGCCAATCCGGACAGCACTTCTCGACCTCTAGGCTGATGATGGCGACAGCTAACATGGAGCCTTTCATCTGCAGCACCCTGTGGTCTGCAAGGCAGTGGTGCAGCTGCTGAGTGAGCAGCGAGACGTGCTGGGGAGCATTCATGCCCAGCAGACCCAGGGGGAGACGGCACTCGCACGACAGCATCATCGCATAGAACTGTCACGGGAGGTACAATGAGAGTAAACGGTGACTTCCCTAAATCACAGCATTGTATGAAAATGCACGTAGTGTGGAACTTGAATTCTGCTTCCGGTGAAGCTTTATGAATGTTTGAAACATCGTGACTGTGTATGTCTGTTTCTGCGGAATCTCTTAACGTATAATGTTTAAAATGGAAAAAAAGCATGTAAAGTTATTACCATCTTGAACTGCCAGGGCCTGTCCATAACAGATATTTTAACTAGTGTTCTGAATGTTACCTACATTAACTATAATGAACATTCATGGAATCAGTCTCTCTGAGGTAAAATACTGAGCATATTAACAAAATTCTTAAATTCCACAAAATATATCACTTATCCAACATTGACCTTTTATACTATAAAGCTATTATGCCTGAACACTGTCTTCACACACATTCCCTACTTCGGGCCTCAGTTTTCCTTCACCACTGAAGTCTGAAACCTACTCTAACAGCACACAAGTAGCAGGCTGCCAGTCAGTCGCAAGGCACACTACCTAGTGGCACCAGTTCATCTAAGCCAGGCTTTCAGACTGTATGGTGAAACTGCAGCACCATAAAGAACCCAAGGAAATACAGGAGGAACACATACTCCCCCCACGCAGGGCTCGGAAAAAGCCCACAACCCGGGGCGTGAAAGGGAACATTCGTCAAATCTACACGTTTGATTTAGTGTGCCCTGAAGTCCTATTCAAAGTGTAACAAGAACAAAATACTGATTAAAAATATGTTTAATATAATGCACATTATATGCATATTCCCATGTTATATACTGCAAAAATCAATTTGCAATAAACAACCATGAAAATGTTATATAAATGTATGCATGGCACTAGATGAGTAGCTTACACCAACTAGCACACAGAATTTACAGTAGGAAACATCTAGAAAATGGAGATCTAAAACAAACAAATAAAAAACTGAACTTCCACTGAAATGCAATCAAAACGTGTAAGCATAAGCGAGGCTACGGCTCACTATGTGCAGGAAATCCAGAGCCGTTGCTGTGTGCAGATCCCAGTTGAGTTTATCCAGTACGATCCTCTCCATTCTCAGGATTTCAGATGGAGAACAGCCACATCTGCTGGTCTTAGCCAAATCCTGCAGGGACGGGATGCACTGCAGAGAGGCAACGCGGTTCAGACCACCAGCTTCGGTCTTTTTATATTACATGTATCACAGCAATCACTGCAGACCCCCAACAGCTGCAGCATGCAACCCAGTTTGAAACCCCATGTGTGGTATTATTTATGCTGACAAATACATATAATTGACTGGTCACCTGGTCAAATGGTGTGTTTTTATAAGACTTATATAACTATATTAGTACTATTAGGGTAATGAGGAATTAGTGTAATAATTTTATATTTTTAGAATTTAAGACTTTGATCTGTGGAATCCGTGGATGTACAGAAAGTTCAAACAGGCTCAAAAGAACAATTCCTTGATGACTGGAACATCACTACCGTTCACATGGATAGCTGTTTTTGTGTGCAAGTGGTGTTTCTCACTAAGACTGTTTCACACTGTGGTTTGAATAATGCTTTTCCCTCTGAAAATCTGAAAATCGCACAAATGCAAATGTGATTCTGCATTATATTGAGCTTAGATACTAAAATATCGATCATGTTAGAACAGATTTACGGAGTAGTAACACCGGCAAGTTTTTTGGGGGCAGTATGGTGTAGCCTCACACCTATTAAAAAGGAAAACAGTAAGATCCTGGTATGCAGATACTGCACTGAAGACTAGACATACACACTACATGGACAAAAGTATTGGGACATGTATAACAGCTGCCACTCTTCTGGAAAGGCTTTCCACAAAGGTTTGGAGTGTGTCTGTGGGAATTTTTGTCCGTTCACCCAGAAGAGCATTTCTGAGGTCAGGCACTGATGTTGGATCTGAAAGCCTGATTCACAATCTCCGTTCTAGTTCATCCAAAAGGTGTTCAACAGGGTTGAGGTCAGGGCTCTGTGCCAGTCAGGTTCTTCAACACCAAACTCACCTAACCGTGTCTTTATGGACCTTATTTTGTGCACTGGGGCACAGTCATGCTGGAACAGAAAAGGTCCTTCCCCATACTGTTCCAATAAAGTTGGATGTCTTGGTTTACTGAAGCAGTAAAAATTTCCTTCACTGAAACTAAGGGACCTAGCCCAACCCCAGAAAAACAATCCCATACCATTATCCCTCCTCCACCAAACTACACCACTCCATCCAACACTTGGCACTGCGATTGGTGATATGAGGTTTACATGCAGCTGCTAGGCCATGGAAGCCCATTCCATGAAGCTCCTGCGCACAGTTTAGTGCTGTGGTTAATGCCAGAGGAAGTTTGGAACTCTGCAGTTAGTGAGTCAACAGAGCATTGGTGACTTTTATAAACTATATGCCTCAGCACTCGGCGACCCGCTCTGTTATTTTACATTGGCTGCCACTTCATGATTTCTGTTGTTCCTAAACACTTCCACTTCGCAATAATACAACTTACAGTTGATCATGGAATATCTAGCAGGGATGAAATTTCACCAACTGACTTATTGCCAAGATGGCATCTGACGTGCCATGCTTGAATTCACTGAGCTCTTCAGAATGACCCTGTCTTTCACAAATATTTGCAAACCTGACTGCATGACTAGGTGCGTGATTTCACACACCCGTGGAAATGGGTCTGAATGAAACACCTGAATTAAATGTTTAAGAAGTGTTCCAATACTTTTGTCCATATAATATATCAACTCAGAGAACATAGACTGATTTGCAATGAAGTTTGCCTGTAACTGATAAATTCACCTCATCCTCTTCAACCGTCTTGATGGCCAAAAAGAAACAGGTGATGGCAATGCAGCGAAGGTACTTTGGACGGGCCTGAGAAAGGTGGGACACAGTAACATGCAGAATCTTTAGCATTCACTTAGTCTAAATGCACTAAGAACGTCTCTGTACTGTGTGCTAGAGCACAGACTGACCAATCAGGCATCAAAATATAAGCATTCCAATCAATGAGTTCCATAAAAAGATCTTGAAAAATATACTGCTGCTCCAAATTAGCATCACTTTCCCATTCCATTACTATCTAGTTATATTAAGATAAAGTCTGGGATTGTTGTCAGAAAACTGCCATAAATTCTTATTAATATAAAGTCTATATGAAACATCACCACTAAGTCAGAAATCACCTTTCATACAATGAAAATGTGGTAATCGTACAAAAGTATGTTGACTTCCTCAGTACTTCAAATAAAACTCACTTTGACGGTGGTCAGAAACCTGTCCAAAATGCTGATGGCTAGGGAGAGCGTCTCTGGGTGAAGCTTGATGTTTCTGTGCAGGTCCGTGAGCCACCGGACAGCTTCATCTCTCTGGGGCAGCGAGACATGTGTATCCTGACAAGAAAGGAAATTCAACCATGATCACACTACCATCGGAATTAAAATCAGATATCAAAACATTAGAATATTAGAACCATTATATGGGTACATAACATCAGACTACTTATTGTGCTAAGAACCCAATGACACTTAGTCATTATGTCATTAGGAATACAAAAATATTTACAAAAACAACAGAGACTAATGAATTTAAATGTTTATCAAACTTTTTGTGGTTATAGGTATAGTTCAAGGTCTGACCTTGCACCATAAAAGACTTCAACACCCATAAGCCCTGTTATGTTGTCCTGGTTCCATTTACACACAGTTAAGCACACTGGATTTGTCTTTTATTTTTTATATGTCTAAGCATAATTCATATTCTAAAGTATACTTTACAGCATACACAGTTAAAGGTTCTGACAATTTACATTCTATTGGTAATAGCTGCTACTTGTTTAGTCCATGGACAAAGGACAAACTACTTGGTAACACTACACTATCTGGCTGCAACTACGAGAAACCTCTGAGCTTTCTGAATAAAATAGGTGCTCGATGCACCCAGTACAATGAATAGAACAAGATGGTGAAATTAAGTGGGACTCTTACTAAATGTTTCTTATTAAGCTTTCTGAATCATCCTGTGCTGGAAATCACAGTTTGTGCCACAATGAGAAACTGAACTGAAGGAATATCCTTATTCCAAATATTGGGTCACACCTTAGGCAGTAGACTCACCTGATTAGATGGGATTTTTGACACGTACGCCTTCCACATCTGAACCTCCCTAGAAGCTGCATTTCTCAAAAGAAATGACAGCCGCTGGCTTTCCAAGGGCTGGGCACACTTCATCACAACCCTTGGAGAAGCCGGCCTCCCCACGGAATACAGCTCCCTGTAAAAGGACAACGACCGCTATTTATACAAGTCACTTCCAATAATAATGCTATTAGTCTCGGCATCAAATGCTTTTTAAGTAATTCAACAAAAGTTAAGGTACATCATTCCCCAAATAAACACCAAATAAAATGTGAGTGCATTAAACTAGATTGTGAATACATTTCTAGTGTATAAACAAGAGAAACTACTAATACAGCTGATCGATGACACCCTAGATTCTGTAGTCCAGTGTCTTCAAATGCAAATTTTACACAAATACCAAAACAGACCAAAATTCAAAAGGAATTTTCTGTGCAGTGCATCAAAAAACAAATATTGTAAATATTTATGTTCTAAGGCTGTTATTTTATGAAGACTGCATGTCTACTGGTTGTGTTTTGGAAATGAATGCCCTTTAAATCCTGATAAGAGCCAGAATTTGCTGTGCGTCTGAGAAGCACAGAGAAGGCGAATCACATGATGTTACACCGACAGCCATAACCTATGTCATCCAAAAGAATATAAACTATACACCCAAGACATTTAAAAACTCATCGAAAACTGCATGTACACGAGCTCATATTTAAATATGCCTAAATATAGTATGACCACACTTTACAAGAATGCTAATTAACACTTATATAGGCCGATATACAATGACATATATTCAGTTACATTCTGACGGAGTTGGCGCAGTTCACTAATAATAGTATAATAACAACAACAATAATAATAATCGCTACTGTTATTGCTATAACGTAGCTAACCTGTTGGTTGGCTATTCGTAGAATTTATAATCCTAGCGAAGACAGAAACGGTAGTTATTTATTCATGTTGCAGATAATGTTCTAAACAGTCATGTCGTTTTAGGCTAAAATAAATTCTTTCGCTTACCTCCCCTACAAAGCTGTGAGAATCACAGTTGGAGGTGACAATCATCCGGTCCATTAAACTGAAGTAAAATAAAAAGGTAATAATATAATGGGAAGTTTAGTCGTGCATTTTGGCTTTGGCCTTAGGTTGTGTTTATCCTAAGGGGAGGGGAAAATAAATGTTCCTTATGAAGTGAAATTAAAAATATAAGGAACGGAATAGACAAGCACGTCTACTTCCGCTGAGGGGACAGAAAAGGAAGGAGGATACTTCGACCTTCTCCTACTGCGTCATCTGACATAATATGAATGATCACTGTAACAAAAGCAAATTACGTATATTTTTTCCGCAAAGAAATAATATTTAATATTCTACCTTATATTCTGCACAATTTTGTATTGTTATCTGTTTCCTACATGTTGGGGTTTTCATAAACCTTGCTAGAACTATTTTCTATGGCGAATGAACACATAACAATACTGCTTATGTAATGGAGTTACAATGTCCGTGTGAAAGCTGCGCGAAAAGGTACGCTGCACAGTTGATCCCTTCACCCGGGCAATATGTTATGTAATTTCAAAAAATATATTTTTGGCTTTTATCTTAACATGTGTATTGGTAACATTAAAAAAATATATATTCATAGAAATTTGTAGTTATAAATATGTTAACTGTGAATCTTTACCCAAGTGGTATTAGAAAGGCCCAGTAACTATGTACACATAATATATGTTTACCTAGAAATATTCCATCCATCCTCTATAGCCGCTTATCCTACTGGGTCGCGGGGGGTCCGGAGCTTACCCGGAAGCAATGGGCATGAGGCAGGGAACAACCCTGGACAGGGGGCCAGCCCATCGCAGGGCACACTCACACAC
>JAODUD010000117.1:18621337-18632206 GCA_026784285.1 Stomatorhinus walkeri
GCTGGAATCCATCAAGGGAGAGACACGAGGTATCAGGGGCGTGGCACATGAGGCTGTAACGGGCAGGGTGTGACATATATATATATATATATATATATATTTATATTAAATACCATATATAAAACCAATTTAGTCTCAAATAAAATACTTGGATATGACTCATACACCAGTGCATAGAACTTGGATAAGGAAAACGCAGGGCTGCATCCAGGTCTAAGCAAGAATGTTGGCTTCCCACGCTGAATTCCTGTGAACGAACCCCCTCATGATTTAATCAGTGATGTTTAAGAAGTCAGCTCTTATTCTCCAAGATAACAGCATAAGAGCAACCGAAATAGGAACTAAACACCAACATCAGGAAGCTTTTTGTTGTTGATGAACTAAAGCGTGACACAAAATTCACACTTCCATCTGATGTTTATAGATGAATTAATAAAAATTTCACTAGTTGCAGATTTGTGAATATTTTGTTGTGAATATTCTTTGCTATAGCGCAGTGTTCAGCTGATCTAGCCTCCCACACTGTGAATTAAGGGATACAGTGATATGCAAGCTAACATTTTGTACACTTGCTGTAAGGATGGAAAACCAAGTGAAAAGACCAGTTTAAGAGTGCTTACTGCATTTCATTTGGAATCAAACTTTACTTGTTTTGACAGCCATCTATCATCCAGATATTTTAGGGATTCCCTCCTCCATTCAACGGAGAACACATCCAAATGCAAATGTTTATTTCTGGGACTAAACACAGCTCAAGGAGTTGTTCCATAAAGCAAGTTTTCTGAGTTAGCTGGGTTAACTTAAGATGGAGGTCATGATTGTCCAATAAGAGTCAAGCAGCTTTCCTATGGGACCATGGGACTTCTATCTTAAGTTAATCCAGCTAACTGAGAAATCCTGCTTTGTGGAATCCAGCCCCCCAGGTGTCCTCTCTCAAATATGTACAAGTATCAGACTAGTGAAAACAAACCAAGTTGTGCTTATTTATACACCTACTTCAGTCCATAGCAGCTATTTGTTTCCATTTGTTTCAGAAAAGCACTTGGCTGTTTGTGGTGTTTATCTGCTATTGCCGCTCACCTAAAGTTGGCTGAGGCACAAACATACAGTAATTGCAAAAGAGTTTACAGAGGATTTAGACAAAACCACATAGTTTCTACTTGTCAGACGGATGCACAGTTTATGCACTTAAAGTTGGTCTGATCAGCATTTTCCAATGATGAGCAACTACAATCAACACTAAGTATAGACAACTTCTGATTGGACCAGTTTCAATTTAGTCACTTCCTGACATTTTCATCTCAATTTTATTTATTAATGAAAGTGTCAAAACATTTTATCACAGTTTTTGGGATTATATATTAGTTCATCATCGCAATTAGGTCAATAAAAAGTCCCTTCCCCCCATGGTAAATTTGCATGTGCCCCCCAATTTGGGGACTTCTGACATAAAACCACCACCCTTCAGTCACCTTAGGTCATCTAATTGGAGAGGAACTTCTGCCATTCACAGTCCACAATCTCCAACACTTGTACGTCATCAGTACTCCGAGCTTGAAGTTCACTCTGAGAACCAGATTAAACCGGCATTTAATAAACTTACCAGAGCATAATTACGGATATACAGAAACAGAAGCAGCGGCATATATGAATTAAGACAGGCTATTGGTCTACTCTTCAGCATTTAAAAGCCCATGCGAGCTCTCTTCTTTCCTCGCTGGGAGGACTGGGACGATTGGGAGAAAGGGCCCAAAGAGGGCTTCCTCTGGGAGTTAGAGATGGAGGACACTTGAGAAGATAATGACATAGGAAAGAAGGAATCAGTTCCCTCCGTTCCTGCATCCACTACCTCTTCCTGGGAGCTAAAAAGAGCACTCATGTAATCCTGTTTAAGTTGTTTTGGTGCCTTAGGGTTCCCGTCCTGAGATGGATCATTTGGCATTTTAGCTTTATTCCTTGTCAATGTTACGTTGCTCTGCTCTTCTGAGCGGAGTTTAGAGCCCTTGGGCTCATGCCGAAGAACTCTTCCTGTTCTCTCAGGCTCTGTAGAATCCTCTTGAGTTGAGAGGTACCCAGAAAAAGTGCTGGTATCCAAATCAGGATCCTGACTACCAAAATCACTGACAGCAGAGGACCAACCGTCCAGATCTGACTGGTAGCTAGCAGACGTGGTGAAGCTTCCAGAAAGAGCAACACGAGGACCTCGGGTTCGCTTTAGCCGGTGCCGTTTCCTACGCAACTCCTCGATCCTCTTCTCCCGATTCAGGCCCAGCTTTTCTTCCCACCAGTCATTCCACCCCCCCTCCCAGGATACAGAGAGTCGCTGACTCAAGTCATCGCCCCAAGACTGAGTGTCCACAGAGTCAGGGGTGGGGACTACCTCCGGCAGTGAAAGGCTGGTGGCACCACAAGTCAGCACTGATTTTTTCCCCATGACTTCCCTCATGTCATTCCTCAGACTGGTAATTTGGTCTTTACCCAGGATTTCTCTAGGTGTACCGTCAAAGGTAAAATGGTCTTTTGTTTTTAAGGTCCAATGTAACTGCCTGTACCTAGGGGTAGACTTTTGCCTGTTACAAAGCACATTCAGCCAAGATTTCCACTTCAGGAGGGTCGCCTTGCTGACGTTAGCTGGCCTTGGTATGTCCTTCGAACGACTGACGTCCTCTGGCTCATTAACACCACGCATTAGCACGTCTGAAGTTACAGGTGGACACTGACTTTGACTGACAATTTTGCACTTTGACTGACTCACAATATTAGTCCCTGGGATATCAACAGACTTTTGGCTTTCCTCTGGTAATGAACCGGACTGTTCTGTGACAGATTCCTCATTCAGCTTCTCTCTGTGTGTGGCTTGCAGTGAGTCTTGGCTGGCTGGTCTTAGAACCTGGTAGAAGATATCCCCAACTTCAGAGAGTTGGAGCACACAGAGGGACTCCTCTTTGTCATGGTAGATTGATGCAATACCTTGGATCAGAGAGAGTAAACTGCATGTCAGCTGATTCATTAACACAACACTAATACAACAAAGACTATTTATTAGTAATCAGTTTATAATAAAGGTCCAGTAAATTGTACATTATGCCAGACATTTTAATTCTACAGGACTTAAACCAACTACTGTGAGAATTTGAATCAAGACAACCAACAATACAAACCGTTTAACTACAGAATTTCACTAAAAGCAGAATGACAGCCATCTTACCAGCTGCAGGCAGCGTTAGCCTTTCCTGGACCGTCTTCTGCCTGTGAGGGATCTGGACGGGAAGGTCAGCCAAGCTTTTCATAGGACAAGACAGTTTCTGAGGAGCTCCTAAGACCTGGGCAGCAACTGCATTCCCACCTACCAATTAGGAAGAATTACATCTAAAATATAATGTAAAATTATGCAAATTACAATTAATACAACTTCAACTATAGGCATACCAGTATACTGCAGAAGCGTTAGTTCCTGGGAAGACTGGGATCCTAAAATCACTGTGTTTTGATGCTGGGATGCCGTACCAACGACCTGGGCAAACATGGGTGGGCTTGCCATCATGTGATCCCATTTGATCATGGGTAAACACGGAAAGCGCTCATCCATGATGTATGCAGAATGCTGCACGAGAAAGAAGTACTTAAGCTTTGTATCCATTACCTGGGACAACTGAAACCCAACTGTGATCAAGAAAAAAAAAAAAAAAAAAAAAAGAGTGATTTACCTGAGTGGTGACAAGGTGGTGGTGCGTGTTCACGTTGCAGAGGTACCTGGATAAGATAACCCTCTCACCACTCTTGCAGCCTGAGGTGGCTCCGATGCGAAACACAGTATGGCTGCAGGTCTCCTTGGACTAATGGAGAGGGGAAAACTGTAAACAGGATTTCTAAGAAAACAGATGCTTGGAAAATAGAAATAAACTTTTAGCATATAAAAGATTTAATGTATTGCCATTACTAATAGAGAAAAAAAGGTCAATGAAAGAAAACATAAGAAGTGGGCACCCTGATGTCTGTTAGCTCCAGACCGGTTCGGTCAGCGTACAGCATCACCCTGGGATGAGCGGAGAAGTCACACCATCGCCATGGTGACTTGGCATTGAAATAAAGGTTTCCCTCCTCCTCACGGAACTTCTGAAGGCTAGAAGGTCAAGTGCAGGTTGACAATCAAAACATCATATACGGGCCGCAATACACAAAATCGCGATATAAAATTAATGTCTACTTTTGAAAGACAAAACTGAAGACATCGCATCTAAACAAAAAACTGAGGACACAAATACTAAAACCCAAGACAGGCCAGTGCTAAATCACATAAATCAATTTAACACACTTTACTGGAAGGTCTACGGAATTCCAACACTCACAAACAAACATGCTGCAGTACTCCGATTAAAGTAAATCTGGTCACACGATGCTGCATCTCTCACCTCCTACCTACAGTCCAGAGGTATGCAACTCCACTCTCGCTGGCAACAAGAAGTTCCCCAGGCATGTGTGGACTAGAAAGCCCAAACAAACAAACAAACAGCCACCCATTAGCTTCAGTCGTATATTGCAGCAGCCTTAAATGACTCAAACCTGTAGCAAGATAAAATCATTCACTAGCTAAATGCTTTAAGAATTACCTGACACTGAGGCAAGTGGCCCTCTCTTGTGTGTTAACCACATCAAGCGGCAGGGGCTTCCGAGCGGAAGTAGCTATCCAGACTCCACAGTTGTAATCTGTACGCACCCCAATATAAACTGATAAAGGCAATAAAACAGAAAAGAGTTAACAAAGCAAAAATACTGAATTGAACATTTCTATCCACAAGTTTTCCCAAACGACAAACAGAAGTGTTACAAGCTCTGCTGGAATTTGACTCTTTAACATTTTTAATTTTTATATTCTAACAATGATATTAAATCTGCTCACCACTCTCCTCCATGGGGCCGACACTGACCTGCCGAATAGTGCCATTGACCCCATAGGTGATCGGCTTATTCATGAACCTGGGTCGTGGTATATTCTCTTGAAACTCTACAACCACTTTGTGGAATTCTGAATATTAGTAAAAGACTCAAACTGTTTCTGCTTGATGCATCATAATATCAAAACAAAAACCTGGTCATTGTATTTAGAATAAATAAGAAGGCAACTTCCTTTCTTTAAAAAAATAATTGCGTAGAATAACCACATGAAACAGAGATGTAACCCAAGAAAAAAGGATACTAAGCGAATTAAGGGCAGCTTTCCCGGGATATACAAGGCATCCTTCTTGAGAAGTGTTTGAAGTAGACAGTAGAAAAAAGCCTAGAGCTCCCCCAGTGGTCACTTCATTGAATTGCTGCTGTTCCCTCTGCAGAGTCAACTCTTCATAGAGTAATTCACCCAAGAGCCCAGGGGGGATGTCATGGATAACATCGCCTAGCAAATTGCTGTAGAGGCTGGCTCTTTTTTCAAAAGGTGTTAAAGGGCACCTTAAAAATGAAGTGGTACAGGAAAAAAAGATACACGAAACAGATTGACTGTGGATAACAAAAATGTATAAACAAATACATATAAAAATTTGTACAGCTGAAGGCAGGAGGTGTGAGGCTATAGTGAAAAACAGTGACACCCTGTGCTACCTACATGGTAATTATGAAAGAATTATTTTTCTTATATACGGTGTATATAAAAATATGTTTGTTCAGCAGTGGACTTACTTTATTAATTTTGCACTAGACATGAATCTCTCCATCTTTTGCATGCTTACAGAGGTTTTCTTCATACATTCCTAAACAAAGGCAAATTGAAATCATGCTTCAGCTCATAAAGTTGCACATGTGCGTTTCAAGAAAATACATACGTACCTTCAGGTTGCCACTTCCAAAATCGAAGTGGTCCCCAAGAAGTCGGCTCATCGTGCTAAAGGCATCCTCAGAGTTATATAGGTAGAAGTTCTGCAGCTATGAAAATCGTACAATTAAGCACATTAGAGTAATACTATTTCAGTGTTACCTACATCACTGGTCCTCAAACCATTAAAACTACTAACCCTTTGCACCACGGCTGATGACCACTGATTAACTGCAGTCATATCAGCAGGAAGTTATTTTAAAATACATTGTGACAAGCTGAAATTTTCAAATGAATAGCTTTGACAAAACCAGAAGAAAAAACATGAATATTCACAAAGGGCCAGTGTGTATGTGGGTTTCCCCTGCAACTCCCTGATTACTAATTAGAGGACTGATTGGCTGAAGAGTCCTCACACCTGGGTTTGAACAGCTGACCCACAGGTTATCCCAAAAACCTACATACACACCGGCCCTTTGCGGATAAGGCTGGGCACCCCTGTGTTAAACAGTAATATACAGCTTTTGTATTTTACACATCAAAGTTGTAGCAGACTCACGTGTTTTGGGAAGTCCATAGCATTCTTTAGATGACGTGAAGACCATTTGTTAACTGAAAGAGACGGGAGATGCATGCTGTCAATCAAAAATACATTCTAACATATTTATATGTTTGAAACATTACCAAAAAAATATCTAAAATAGACTGAACTACAGCAAAATAAAATAGACAAGTTATGTTTGGGTGAACTAGAATTTAAAGTGCCAACAGAACACTGCTATTGATAAGTAAGCAAATACAATTACACTATAACATTGTTATTTTATAGCAAGTGTAAAAAAATTACTTAATATTTGCATTTGCTCTTTGAATATGTGGGTGTAGTTTTAAAATGCCCCTTTTAAATGGACAAATATATAACTCAGCATAAGAAATAAAGAAACATGTTCATTTTACTGACCACTATTGGGTGGCAAAAGAGGCGCTACAATAGATTCGACTGGCGCCCATGTTGGCCCAATCACCTTGCGCTGTGCCAAAAAGGACCAATCAGCCACCTGCCCACAAGAAGAATTGCACCAATGGACAAAACTCACTACAAATACACTCAGGAAAAATCAAAAAGTTTTAGAAAATAATAAAAACATACTATTTTATGTTTAAGAAAGAAAAAAACACTGGTCTTAATTCAGAACGGCTGTGGATAAAATTGCATTCCCAGGCTCTGAAACACTATAATCACTTGAATCCTAATACTAGTGAATAGAATCAGGGTTGTACAGACAGGGGCGCCAATGGCAAACTATGCGTGACTTAAGCCAATAAATACACGTTTATTGGAGGGGGCTAAAGCACCCTAAAATAGGCCTAACAACGCCAGTCAACAGAATTATATGCAGAATCAAAGCTGATCCTGTCTTAAGGGGGGCGGAGTTGTTTCATTGGCTTACTGGAATCTACCCATGCTGCATCCACAGCTGAAGTAAAACCCTGAATGGGATGCCAGTTAATCAGCTACACGTGCACCATTAATATGTCAACTTATCTGCATATTATAACCTCCCCACACATTACAGGAGTCCTCAACCCCCATAAGTTTCTAACTAAATTGTCCATGAAGCCTTTGGGCTAAAGACGGTGAATATTACCCTGCACATGTTGTTACCATTCAACTGACAAACCTCTTCGTTTTGATCTTGGGAAAACTTAGTCACTTTACGTCATATAGTATCTTCACTTTAACATATTAAACATAAAATGAAACGTTTTAAGATACGGAGTACAAAAGCATAATGCATGCAGCAAGCATATAGGAAAATACTTTTCACACTGACCTCGGCAGAACCGGAGTCGGTTCCATTTACGTGGCCATACAAACCCCAACCACGCACAGGACAGCCAGCCTTCTTCCTCGGCGGCCCAGTGTAATAAAAAACAGGAAAAAGCTGATCTGGAAATTTACTGTCCATCCTGGTCACCGAAACAACTCACACTACCTCCATCCAATAGTTACATGTCCAAACATCTCACCACGCCACACAACACAGGTCGGAGGACGCAGTTTCAATATTTTTTTCTTTAAGCTATACTCAACTGAAGTGAAAAATATCAGTTTATTATTAACTAGTATAAAGTAACAAATACTGTATTACTATATAAAAATTACGCGACTGTCACATGCAACTTGCCGCTTTAGTCTTGAAGCCCAGCGAGACCACATGCAACGGAAAAACAGACACATGCACAAAATGGCGAATGTATAATGTTTTTTCATTGGCTGACCAAAAGCAGCACAACCAATCGGGTTTCCTCAAACAAAACTTGCGTAGGATGGGCATTGCATTCAGCCAGGTTTCACTTTCAGTGATAAGAATCGTACGTGTGTCGTTATGAATCGGATCGTTCTTGGCGACTTTTGGCGAGGGGTGGGTGCTAAATATGGATACTGCTGTCCCATTATGTCTTAACCCGTAATGAGAAAATTTTCGTAACATTTTCTTTGCGAAGTTAACCATAGAACTACACGGAGCCGTTTATGTGCCAGCCCATAACACATTTGTGGCAAAATAACTTGAAAGAAATCAAATTTATTTTGTGACGTGGGCAACATTTATCCTAAACGACATTCGGGTTCTTCACACCAATACAACTGTATATATTTATTTATGCACCATTTTATCTACTGATCCGAAGAACCGCATTAGTAGAAAATAACCAGATGTATTCAAACTGTGGAGCGCGCCCCTCTGGTGGAGAGCGAAGGAATTGCAAGGGGGTCGCAGACGGGAGGGAAAAAACAGTGAACTATGTGTGAGGGGGCTGTGAGCCGGGGGCAGATCCTTTTCGAAATTATGTAAACACATTTTATGTCTGTACACATTATATGACGTTAAGTGAAAATACTTAAAATGTGTAACATTGGCACCACGCATTGAATACACTTGACTTTTATGACTAACAACGTCAATTGCTCAGTTAATGCTTGCATACTTGGAGGAACCATGGAGAAATCGCTAGTATTATTAGAAGAAAATGTGATGGCAAAACAACACTAAAAATGAGCAGAAATAGAAGATATGACCGTGCACATGTTAAATGTGATGTGTCATGTAACAAACATGCTTTAATTGCCTTTTGAGCAAGTACAGGCACATTTGAATGCTTCTCTTTATTGACCCCATCTTGCTTTCCATAGCTTGGGGGTCACAGAACAGGCTCAGCCAATGCACAGGGCCCCTGGAGCTGGAGGTCAAGGGCATGTGACTGTACTGCCGAGACCAGGGCACAGGCCCACTGAGTTGCTGCTTAGGTCATATATGTATTACAGGTGCTAGGGTCATGTATGTATTACATTATGGGGACCTATTACTTTGCCATTAGGTCCCCACAAAGTCTTGTATTTAGTTTGGTTGCATAAAGGTTAGGATTGGGTAGGGGTTACAGTTCTCGTTGTTGGTATTAGGGTTTTTCCCATAGAAATGAATGGAGTGTCCCCACAAAGCTATGAATACACACATGTGTGCATGATGAGGTAATAGGTGGGGAATCAAGACAAGTATTTATGTACTGGGGGGGGGGGTTGTTGGTGCTATCTAGTAGATGGATGCGGTGAGTGTCGAGCCTGTCACATTAGGCACGGCTACAGGTTTGCACATCGCTTACATACACAATACACAATGGACAGACAGGGGCACCCCACATTTTTGTGCTATAATCACATGAGCATCACATGTGCTGTACACACACGCACACACACACACAGACAGTCAGACTGATAAGGGTCTCAATCTCACATCCTCTGAGGTGTGATGCTGCTAAGCTAACCTACATTGTCTGGAATGGGCTTCAGGTTTTCCATCACTCATTACTGGACAAAGTCCATTAAAACCATAATAATAATAACAACCCAGAATATGCCTTGTTTTAAGCATTCCTCTGCAATATAAAAATATAAGAGGATAAAAGATAATGCATTTTAGACTGCAAGCAGTATCTAGCCATTGTAATGTGTCATAAATTGCAAGATATATGAAAAAAAAATTACCAAACAATACTTTAAAGATTTGTTAACCTGTTATTTCTCTACGCAGTTGCCTAAGATGTAAACAAAGTCCGAATAAAGACCCTGGAATTTACTTGTAGACAAGAAAATTACATAAATAATTATTACCAGAAGAAAAGCAATATGGTTATTCTCATTCTGGATAGAGAAACTTAATTTCCCCATATTACATTAAGATAGCTTTGTGCCTAAATGATTGTGTTAGGATTTTCTCCTTCTTTGTGTGTTATGCAAAATAGTAACTAATTTGATTATAAGTTCGTCTGTTTGACACTCCCCTCCTCAGATACGTGACAGGTTATAAGTATTATAATATCCATATTACAAGGAGATTTAAAAAATATGTATCTGGCGTATTTCTCAAGATGACTTCTGTATTCATCTTACATTTAGGGAGAATAGTTTAAAAAATGTTAAAAGCTACTTCAAACAAAAAGTCGCCGGACCAGTTTTTCACGTTTTTGTGTAAGGTGGCCATTACGCAGGTAAAGGGAGTGAACGCGACGCAGCCCTTTTTTAAACCAGGTAAAGTAGCACGGTGCGTTAGCTTAAAACGAGGAAACACCTGCTTTTAAAAAAAGGGGGAAACGATACTTACAAATACTTTTTAGGAAGGCCAGGAAGCTGGTGAGTATTTTCTTGGTCTGTTCGTTGAATTAAACGCATTTTGGTTTGACGTAAATGCAAGTTTACTAGGCTGTCCTTAGAAATTCTCCTTGTTTTTTTGACAAAGGTGTCGTTCCACTCGTAGCAATATTTTGACGGCGTATCTCTGCGTTAAATTTATTTATTTTTAAGTGCACGTAGTGGAATGTAAGCTGTTTAGTTATTTTCACGAGTTATTCGAGCCTCTGTTAACAGGGTGAGTACGCTGGACTTCATTGAGATATATAGTATGCGGTAATGATAAAGGGTGATGTTAGCATACACAAATGCCGAGTCGAATTAAGCAAAACTTAAATAAAATACACCCATATATATATATATATATATATATATA
>JAODUD010000117.1:18636298-18648701 GCA_026784285.1 Stomatorhinus walkeri
AAAACACCCCCCCCCCCCCCCCCCCCAATCATTCCCTATCAGGTAGCACTTCCTTTTATGTGTTTGTTTTTTTTCTGTACAGCTCTGTTCAGTAGTTGAATTTTTGGCAGCTTACCCTGGGTTGTTGTTCCTGTGTAATACAAATAATAATCATAATAATAATAATAGTAAACAGCAACATGTTCTGTGGTTCTGATTTTTTTATATTCCACAAATAGTGCGTAATTAAGCCCCCATAGTAATATATGTGAATTTTTGTAAGTAAGCTTAAAAACAAAAAGGTTTGGATTATCAAGATTAACGATTAATCGAATCGTGATAGTAATGAGAGATTTCCAATGCATCTAATCTATATATCTATATATATGACATTAAATATATATTATGACACTAAAAAATATATATTAGAACCATTTAGTCCAGTGGGCACAAAATATTATGATTAAGTGACTCCTATATAATACAGTTTCATTGAAGAATTGATCCCTTGGTAATGTGATAGAGTAACAAAATCTCATTTTGAACATGAGAATTACTTGAGCCACCAGTTAAGAAGAGGCTGAACAGGAGATCAGCTCCAGGATTTTCCCCGGAATTACCTATCCCTGATTTAGTTACACTTGCTGTCACTAAAGACTATCATGTCTGCTGTTTAGATCCTTTGTCCTCAGGTTTTTTTTTCCTGCTGTTGCCAGTTTATGGGCGCAGTGTTAAAGCTGTTATGACCTTTTGTTGCTGTTTTTCAACTTATCAGTTCTTAAAGAAATGGTGAGCTTGGAATGTTTGTCTTTTTCAATATGGGATGCCCTTATTAAGAATGTGACTTTAAAAATGATACATATTACTGTCATTTACTATATCAATTAATAGGAATTAAGTTTTTCAAAAGCCAATGAGTATATTTATGATCAGAACTGGTGATTTAACAGATTGCAGACATTTTGTCCCTCTAAAGAAACTTGGTGAAAAGAACCTGAGAACTGTGCTCTTACATATGAAATAGACCTTGATCTTGATGTTCTGTCAGATTCTGTACATTCAGAAATGGCTTGCAGCAAAAAAAAAAAAAAAACCTGGATATTCAAACATCATTAAGAGACTGGCCTCTAAGGACTGTTTTAGGCGTTTATAATTATGTACCTGAGAAGACAAATCAGAGCCAATATGAACCTCTTCATGTCTGTCATCACTTGCGCTTTTGATATTGCTGTCGTTTTAAAATTAAATTAATTTACAACATTTTCTAATACAGCTGGGTATTTCATTAGTCCTTGGTACTAAAGCTGAGTCTTTCCTTAAACTTGAATGATCTGTCTGTATTTTATGATTCCCTGTTTTTTAGCCACTCCTGTCCCCTGATTTTTTCAGGTATTTTTGTTGTGACTTTGGAAATACTGACTAATGCCATTTTTTTTAATTCACTAATGTGCTTTTCGGCCAGTTGGATGTTGATTTCTGCATTCCTTCCATGTCTGCCAATACTGTGGGTGAGTGGAATGCCGGTGCTGTTTGTCTCGGCATAATCTCTGGCTTACCTGCATTTCAAGTTGTGAAGAGACTCTTGGCACCTTTGATTGTAAGTTGGCAGCTGCATGCTTCACTGCTGCAAAAAAATTCTCCAAAGTAGACCCACTAGGATAAGACGGTAAATAATAGCGTAATAAATAGAGATGCACCGGTCCGATATTTGGATTGGTATTGGCGTCGATCCAGACCTTTTTGACGGATCGGGTATTGATCATATGTGGCTAATCCATGTCCGATACTTATTTAGTTTTTGACAGTCTCTAAAAAGAGCTCATATTTTTAAAATCTATTTGTACAATCAATAGCATGACAGCTCTTTCCCATTTGCGGCATTGAAGATGTACAGTTCCACCTGATTTGTACATTTTGTATGTTTCTATAGCCTAATTAAAGATTCTTTGGCACACACTTGTTGTTTATATTTATTAGCTTAAAATATAAATTATATAAAGATAAATATGTAGTGTGTATATTTATTATATTAAAGTAAAATGAGCCCTTGTATTGGAATCTTCATTGGTATTGGCAGTTTTGGTTTGGAACTGAAACAATCTGGATCAGTTCCTCGTTCGTAATAAATGAGGAATAGTAAAGGAAAGCAGAATATATGCAACATACTGTAAGATGTGTGCTCCAAAATAGTGCATGTTGCATGCGTAAAGAGCGAATGTTTAATTATAGCTGCCAATTAAGTGTTAAGAAGTCTGATGGCCTGTGGCCAGAAACTCCTTCTGAGCCTCTCGGTTCTCGCTGAGAGACGGCAGCAGTGCTTGCCAGACCACAGCCTTGTGAAGAGGCAGCAGTTTAGCTGGGTTGTGTCTCTGCTCTGGCAGTTCCTGCTCCTGCATAGTTTGAGGTAAATGTCCTGCAGGCAGGGCAGGTCAGCCTTGCAGACATATTCAGATGAACGTACCACCCACCGCAGAGCAGTTACCAAGCTGCAGAGTGCACTTAACCTTGTGAACAGGATAGCTCAATTCGATCACAACTATTTACTCTATTTGATCTTTGACAGATTTTATTACCACTTCACAAAAAAAATTATATGGATGAAAATGTACACCTGACCTCCTGGAGTAGCATTGTCTTAATACCGTATAACGCAGGATAATGTTTGGACGGTTTGACGGTATGAAATTAGATGCTGGCCAAGGCTAGTGCAGAGTGGCTAGATAGAGAGGCTGAGAGGTATGGATACAGTAGGAATTGGATTGGGGGGGGGGGGGGTGTGGTGATATTGCGGTCTGGGGAATATATTGTTGTCATGCCAACAACATCTAGTTTGTTATAATATTTGTTGCTGAGGTTTATGATAAACATCACTTGCATGCTCTCAAAGTGCAGGCTTCTTGATCCATTCTTTAATTATTTTGTTTTGCCCTTCTCAGGTTTTCGATGTGCTATGGAAATGCAAAAAAATTATGTATATTAGCTGTATTGTGTACCATTTTTTTTTTTCTTTTTCTAATTTTCTAATGTCGTTTCATTATGTCTGGTGGGCGTAGTCTTACTGGAAATGGAGATGATATTTCACTACATAATTTCCAAGAAAGCCACATCCGTTAGGACTTTAAAAACACATTTGTAATTGCAGCTTGTCACTTGGGTGCCAGAATTTAAGCCGAGATTCCAAATGGGTATGTAATTGGACTGAGCAAATGTGGAAAAACTGATCAGCAAGTGATGGGTGTGTCCAGTGCAGCCTTGTTTTCCTGGCAATAAAATTCCAGAAATGCAAGAACACATTCTGCTTAGAGCAATTAAATCAGCTGAAAGGAACGGGAAGGATAAGTAGAAAACGTCAAAAAAAAAAATGATGGCTGAGTTTAATTTGCTTTTGAAAACAAAATGAGTATCCCTATTTTCTCTTGCCAGGTTCATGAAGGTGATGCATGGAAATGTTATTTTTGTTTTGTATGGCTTCTTGGGCGGCTCTTCTGAATTCACATCACCTGTTAGCGGTCTCTCCTGAAACCAATCATGCCCTTGTTTCCACATAATAGTGCAACCTGTGTCACCATAGGCTCTTCCACACAGATCTGTTCACCTCTGCTTCCAAAATGTGGCGTTATGGTTGATTATACATGATTTTAAGCTGTTTGTTTCCTTTTTTATCGTATGTAGGGATTACTTGATAACGCACCATGGATCTAGACCGGTCAGACTCCCAGGAATCTCTCGATGGTCCTGATGATGAGGTTATGCCGTACAGTGATGATGAAACGGACGATGAACTGGAGCAGATATCCGAGGGTGAGGAACCAGAGGTACCTCCAGTAGTGGAGTTCAAGCCTGCTGGTGAGTGTTAATCTTGGCTAATAATAGAAGACAAGTCTTTTAATTTTTGATGCAGATTTGCTCGTTTCACATTCTTTGTTCTACCACTGCAACCAGCTATTGAAACTGCAGTATCTTTGACTTTTGGACTTAAGTACTGGGAAATGTACATATTTTATCACTATGGTTTCTGACTCTGTTTTAAATACTGGTTTATTTTTGATTTATTCAAAAGTGTCATCGTGTACTGATCTCACTCTTCTTTTTAGAGGGTCCCTGGAAAGTCCGTGCTAATGACCGAGATTTCTGTAACTTGCCAGAGTTTCAGAAACCGGTCTTTCTCTGCTTCAAGAAGAGCAAGTATGCTGTAAGCCTCTAACTCATTTCATTCCTTATTATGGCATAGGAATGAGTAGACTTTGTGTGAAAACTGTCGGGTGTTTTACTGCTCTTAGAATTTGGATGTTTGTTCCGCACGGTCAGAATAAGGAATGAGGCTAACGACGCATCATCATCATCAAGGACCTAAGGAGGAGTAGCCCATCTCGCAAAAAAGTCCCAAAGTGTATATATTAGATCCTGTAGACCTTCTTGAAGATGAAAACCCCCAGTTCTTTTGAGGATGTAGGTTGTAGGAGGTCTGCTTCACATTGTGATATAGGTGTAGATCTTGTAATTGGGGAGGCCGTGGAAAGTTGTTGCCTGAAACCACTTCTGAACGTATTTAGTGCTGTGTACGGTTGACCAGCGTTTTAGCATGTACCTGATACCGCATATTGCTTGGCTGTTACACCACCATGCAGAGTAATCAGAGGACCGATAGACTGAATGTCTGTAGAGATGGCTGCCCATCCCATTACTGATACCCCACTCCATTTACCAGTTATTAGACCATGTTATTTTTCTGCGTTCCTCAAGGGTTCAGGTTTTGTCTTCCTTACAGCATGTTATGCATCTCTGCATTTAACACAAGTTGATTTTAAAAACTTTCTTCTTAATGTGGTGTTTTGCACTTCAGGCTAACTGTATGTGTATGGGTATATGCTGCTGTATCTTGAATAGCTCTTCATTTACATAATTGGTAATTAGTTATAAAGTGTTACATTTTAATATTGTATGCAGCAAAGAAAATTTGTTGCATTAATCTGTATTCTTTTGCTATTTGCCATGCATTTCCTGAAAAGTGCATTGGGTGTATTGAACAATCTTTTTCTTAGAGTGCATGAAAGATCTGAACCACAATAAACATACTTTTGAATGAAGGCCTCATTTAAGAAAAGAATTAGGTTTGACGAGATCTTTTGAGTTGGTTCAGAAGAGTTTAGGTACTCATATCAAAAATGACATACTCTCTATTTTTTGGTCATGCCATTTTTCACTTGCTTTTTATCTGATTTGTTCCCTTTCATTGCATGCAATTTATGTTCATTAATATTAATAGCTAAATATTAGCTACTGAAATAGTCCTATGATAAATGTTATGTGCCTACCTGTGATTTTTTTCTAAGCGTTGATTTATTTCTTACAGGGAAATGCCATCAAGACATACAAGTACAATGTTTTGACATTTTTACCATTCAACCTATATGAGCAGTTCAAAAGAGCAGCAAATTTATATTTTCTTGTATTACTGATTTTACAGGTAAGCGTTTGTGTTGTAAAATGCTGTCTTATATACTTATATATTATATACTTGGATGTTTCGTAATCAGTCACTGGTTTGGGAATAATGTTTTAAATTTCATCTAATTAAGGTAACACAAGAAGTTAATTTGTCTTATGTTTAGTGGTCTAAATAAAAATATTTAAGGTGCATTCACAGTTGTATCTTTTCAGTGTTAGTAGGGGCAGATGAGCTCTGCCAGTTTTCTGTCAGTTCCATGATTTTTATGGTAGCGCTGTAGGGATGGGGGGGTAATTATAGCTTTGGGCAGTGAATACGTCTGGGTGATGAAGAGGAATGGATGGAATGGAGGGCTTTGGGAAATCAATCAGTACTTTGTGAAACTGCATTGTGTGTCAAGTATACTCGTATTTCCTGTTGTAAGTGAGAATGATCGTGTGCATTGTGTCATCATGCCAGTTTTGCTTTTTGTATTGTTTTATTTGCACTTTAATTTTACGTTTCCTATTGCCTCTTTAGATCATTCCTGAGATTTCTACATTGCCTTGGTACACCACCCTTGTGCCTTTAGTTATTGTTTTGGGAATCACAGCTATTAAAGACTTGATAGATGATCTGGTGAGTCTCAGTGCACTGTATTTATTTCCAGATATTTAGATTTTTTTTGTTAATGGTTCATTGGATTCAATATTTAAATTATTGAAATGCCATAGGCAAATGTCTGAAATATATGTTGTTAAAAATTCTTTGTGACCTACTGATTAAATGCATCATGTATGATCATTGCTCCTTGAAATCATTCAGTTGTTCTGATTCAGTGAATGCTATGCAGGTCAGTACTAGGTGTGTTGTCTATCTGTGTGCATTTGAACCAGTTCCTTTGCATTGGACCCTTTATGCAGGCACGTCACAGGATGGACAAGGAGATCAACAACCGGAAATGTGAAGTTCTGTCTGATGGCAGGTACTGTGTGGACTAGTCGTGAGTTTTGTTTTGATGCTAGTTTACAGTGTTGTACTAGATTTATGCCTGATATGATGGACAAATGAGCTCTTTGGAATGTTTTGTGAATTTTTTTTTAAACTCCGTATTCAATGATTGTTTATATGTGTCTTTTCCGTGTGTGTGTGTGTGTGTGTGTGTGTATAGAGATATGGATATAGTGAAAGAATTAGTAATAATCACATAATTAGTGCATTTTTCATTTAATATCTTTCTGTTTTAGGTTTAAAGAGTCGAAATGGATGAATATCCATGTGGGAGATGTTATTCGCTTGAAGAAAAATGATTTTATTCCTGTAAGATCAATCATTTTTTTAAACCATTATTCCACCTAGAATCTGGGATTGTACAACACCACGTTTTTGGGTATCTAGAGTATGAAATATGTACAAAGACCTCCTTCACATGACTTAAAATTAAATAAAATAAATAAAATTTGAAAATGATGCTAAGCAAAATGGGGAAAAACAATCGGAACACGATGCATGATCGTGACATAGCAGAGATTCACCGCATCTCTGAATAAGTAGGGGCCATGCAAGAAAAAGATTTTTCATTGGTGTCAGTACATCCCTTTATATGGAATCCTTCAAAGAAAAGCTGTTCAGTCCATCCAAAATCCTTTTTTTACCAATTTTGAGTAAGAAAAGTAGAAAACACATTTATCCGATGCAGTTTTGTGGTTTTTTTCCTTTGTTGGATTATCTAATTATATATTTTTTTTCCTTTTTTGGAATATAGGCTGACATTCTGTTGCTGTCCAGTTCGAACCCCAACAGTCTTTGTTACGTTGAAACAGCTGAGCTTGATGGGTAAGGTGTCATTTTGCACAAATGTGGGTTTGAATTCTCATTTTGGGTTGCGTTTGTAAGCACTTGATTAGTTCACTCGCAGTTAGTCTTTGACTGCAGCCAAATATTTTGTGGTTATATTTTTGATTGCCAATAATAATGTTAAAATAATTGACAATTTAATATTACATTTACATGAAGTGCTAAATATTGTATTTGTGTCTTCTATTTTATATTTCTGTAGTTGTACATTTAATATTTTATTATTCTGTATATTTTCTCTAATTTTCTGTGGCACAGTTAGGGACCCTGCCAGAATACGCATTTTGCTGTACAAGAATAAATGCTTGTGGCAAATAAATGTACACATGCTTGGTAGTTTGTAGGAATCAATTCCTTCACATTCTGTGATGTAGATTTGATATTTATCTGACTTTCGTATTTAAGACATGACCAGGCCAAAGTAAAATCTTGAGGGGAATTGCAAAATGTACAATTAGCTATATTATTTGGATTGTAAAGTTGTCAGTATATGTTCAGTGTGTGTGTGTGTGTGTATGTATGTATGTATATATAATGTATGTGTATGTATGTATATGTGTATATATATGTGTATATATATGTATATATATATATGTATGTATTTTTTTTTTTTTTGTCTTTCAGAGAAACGAATCTGAAGTTCAAAATGGGCTTGAAAGTGACTGATGAGCACCTTCAGGAAGAAAGCCAGTTGGCAATCTTTGATGGTAAACGACCAACAAAAACCAAAAAGATAACACAAGACTAGTTTACTTCTTAGTATTTTCTGTTGCCAAAGTTTTAATGGACAATAGAGCACAGTTACATACTTATTATGCAGAATCCCATTAACATGAAAAGCGAGTAATGAACTCTGGAAATAAAGCACTGTTGTTTCACTTCTATCCGGTTGTCTTTGATTAAGGGGTTTTGTGCCTTGCTACCCAGACTTTTTCCTTTACTGGCACAGGATTAGTTTAATAGCTATGTTAAGCTTATCTTAAGCAGGAAAATAACCTGCACTCTTCTTCCTGTTAACATAGAAACCATAGAAATTATCTGGTCTGAACTTTGCATTTTACTGCAGGTCTATCGTTGGAGTCTTGAATTTGGTGCTGATGTTTTGAACTTCCTGCATATTCCTGCAGCTCTCATTGAGTGTGAGGAGCCAAACAACCGCCTGGACAAGTTCACAGGTGTAATGAAGTGGAAAGATGAGTTTTATCCCCTGGATCTTGACAACATGCTGTTGAGGGGCTGCAAGATACGCAATACAGACGAGTGCCATGGCCTGGTCATCTTTGCAGGTCTGTTTTCTCGGGTTTATCATTCCCGGGAATAAGGTGACTTAAGGCTGTCTAAAATGAAAACTCTCAATGCCCTGCTAGATACAAACACAATATACGTTTACGTTAATTTCTTTGTTGTCTTTAGGTTCTGACACCAAAATCATGCGCAATGGTGGCAAGACCAGATTCAAAAGGACTAAGATTGATGAGTTGATGAATTACATGGTTTATACTGTAAGAACCGTTTTTGGGTTTTCCCCAGTGGTGTTGCATTTGTATTCTATTTTTGGAATTTTATGCTAATAGGCTCAGTACATGGCCAAGTAGAGTTTTTACCTTTGCATTGATATTGACGTTGTAAGAAGTTTGCATGCTAGTTGTCGGTAGAGATATTTACAGTGTTGTTTGTGCTCTGTTGTAGATATTTGTCCTGCTTTTCTTGGTGTCTGCTGGTTTGGCTATTGGCAACAGCTTCTGGTATGAAGAGATCGGGAAGCGCGCCTGGTATTTGAGTGATGGCCTGCAGCAATCTGCTTCCTACAGAGGATTCCTAAGCTTCTGGGGCTACATCATTGTGCTGAACACCATGGTGCCGATCAGCCTCTATGTTAGGTACTGTAAGAGCCCTCTAAGTCCCATCGTTACTTTGTATTTTAAAAAATAATTGCAATCGTGTTTTGGGAATTGGTGGATGTATAAGGCATGACTGTTTACCTTTTCCAGATTGGGCTGAAGGTACAGTAGAGAAGTATGATAACATAAAAGACCTATGTTTGGCAATGTTTCAAAGGTCCGTCAACAGACATGATAAATAATTAACTAATGTTATTAAAATGTCTCCAGGGTTACAGGTTTTGAATGCAGCTCTAGGTCTGTATTTATGGATCCTTCCTATGTATTTGTTTGTTTCCTTTTGCTACATCAGTTTCCACTAACATGGTTTTGAGGTGAATAATTGATGCATAAATTTCCTTTGTGACTGGGTGAGTGAAGAAGTGTACATGTCAGTTGATGGCCTGGTGTCCATTACACTGTTAAATGTTACTTGCACCCTTGCTTCACAGGAGAGATTGAAGGTCACTACATCCTAAACCGGAAAAAGAAATTGTTAAAAAAATGGACGGATGCTTTGAAAATGCTTTGTAAATGTCATGGCATTGAAGATCGTTTGTGATTTGTTTTCTTTAGCGTTGAGGTGATCCGGTTGGGCCAGAGCAAGTTCATTAACTGGGACCTGCAGATGTACTACTCTGAAAAGGATACTCCCGCCAAAGCCCGCACCACCACCTTGAATGAGCAGCTGGGCCAAATTGAATACATTTTCACAGACAAGACAGGCACCCTGACACAGAACATCATGGCTTTCAAGAAGTGCACCATTGGTGGCCAAGTCTATGGTATGTCCTGTTCATGCTTCCGAGAGATCTGTCAGTCAGATCTTTCAGTTGTGGCAATTTGTATAACGCACCAGACATCTTGCCAACTGTGACTTACTCTACAAAGACATACATGTTTATCCACCTTGGCATGTCTTGCTAGGATTTGGGGACAGGAATGATGTACTGACTCGTATAAAATTATATAAGAAATTGCTTCAATAAACTGCTGGTTTGGAACATAGGTTGGTGTGTGCTACCAATCAATCACATCACAGAAATGACTGAAATTCCAGCTAGTCATATTGTAGTCTTTTAAAAATGGACAACTGATGCCCAACAAATGTACAGCAAGATTGACTGAGTTGGCAGAACATGGCACATACAGTTTTGGTAATATGTAATAGAGGAAGCTTCAAGCGTCAGTGAAGAAAGCAGCAAGGCAGTCAGAACCTAGCAACAAACCGCACTGCTCGTTTACCATTTCACCCAGTCCTGCTACTCCCTCAACTTGAGCTCATTATGCATCTCTAACTTCCTATTTGGAAAACCATTAGTAAGTCCTAAACCTTGGACCAGTTAATTAGCACTATTGTCTCTGCAAAACCGTGTTCTTACATTTGGGAAGTGTTACAGTACTTGTGCAGTATACTGGGCAAAGATGTAGTCGTATTATCCGTCACGCTAGTCAAAAACACCCTAAACGTCTTTCTGAATTTCCTTCTTCAGGTGATTCCCCAAGTCCCCAGAAGAATTCTCGGGTAAGTGGTTGTAGTCCTTTTTTGTCTTTGTTGTCATCATACAACGACAAGGACAGAGTTCTTTTTAATCATTTAAAAACTCCTCCTTTTGACGCCAACGTTCCTTTGGAAATTTAACCTGCAATAGCATTTGTGTTTTAAATTGACCTATGATAGTTCTTGCACCTCAGTTTAATTTAGAAAACGTTGACAGTCATCAATAAATCACATTCGTCTATAAAAATTGATGGTCAAAGTTATTCTTGCAATCTGCTAAGAATGCAAAACCTTCCTGTGTAGTTTTATAGATTTACTGAATGTTTCAGGATTAAATGAATAAATGAAATGATTGCAAGCCACAGGTAAGGAAGCAGGAGAGAAAAGAGCCCGACCAGTAGATAAGTGTACAGTGTTTGTGAGGAAAAGCCATTGTGTTTGTGGCTAGCTGTTGTCTTGCAACTTTTGGGTAGGGGGTCTGAATTTCACCATTGTAGTTGGTGTGTTCCCCAAGTCACACAGATTTTGTGCCTCATACCAAAGACGTGATTAGGCTAACTGGTGTGGCGCTTATGATAGGCAATTTAGTATGTTCCCTGTGTAGGGCCTAGAAGATGGATGGATGGATGGATTTCTGTTCATTATTTGCCTATTAAATGTCCTGCGTATTCTGTTCACAAAAGTTTTGGTGAAATTGAAATTAGATATTAAGATTTTCACCTCCAAATAGCGGCTCAACGGATCACTGTTGATCCATGTTCCGAACCGATCCCTCTCCACGGTTCAGCACGCACACTATCCGAAGATTCGAAAAAGAATAAAATTCCACTGTATGTTGTGCTTGGTCAGTCTGTCGAGCGATAGTCATGGCCAACGGTAGCAGTCCGAGTGGAGGAGCAGAGGAGCTCGAGAAATCTCCAGCATCACTTAAATCTCATGTGTGGGAGCATTTTGGCTTCGCCGTTAAATATATTGATGGGAACAGGGTGGTGGATAAAACCCCCATGGTTTGTCGACAGTGTGGCACGAGGAAACCGTGGAGTGAGTATTGAGTTGAATGTTTTTTTAATGGGTAAAAAATGCTTAAATAAATAAATGGGGAGTTTTTTTCTTTTTTTGCTGATCCGAAAATTGATCCGAGAATTTTTGATCTGTTGCACCACTACCTCCAAATAAGGCACTGAAATATCAGCAGTTGTCACATGAGGTGATGTAATGTCATGTAAATTTAGACTGGAAACTGGAAGTCAGTCGCTAAACCTTAATGTTGTCATTTGAGTTAAATTGATGGGGTTGACATGCAGCACGTTGTATAGTAAGCCCAATTGCTACAGCGCATTAAAATTAAAACGTTACGAATTTATAGACTATAATTTTATATCGCAACATTTCCTCATCATCATCTTCATTACGATCGTTCAATTTGCTCAATTCCATCAAGTTATTACATAATGCGACGTTATTACGCAATGCATTGTTACATCGATACTATAGAATGACTTCCAACCATGATTCCTCCTTCATCCCTCTCTAGCCTGTCGACCTCAGTTGGAATAAGTACGCCGATGGAAAGTTCCAGTTCTTTGACCATTCACTGATCTCGCACATCCAATCAAAGAATGACCACAAAGTGTTTCAGTTTTTCAAACTTCTTTCACTCTGCCATACAGTAATGGTTGACCAGAACGACCGTGAGTGATGGGGGGGGGGGGGGGGGGGGGGGGGGGGGGGGGGGGGGGGGGGGGGGGGGGGGGGGGG
>JAODUD010000117.1:18651993-18664232 GCA_026784285.1 Stomatorhinus walkeri
CCCCCTATTGGACAGGTTATTCATCCCCCTATTGGACAGGTTATTCATCCCCCTATTGGACAGGTTATTCATCCCCCACATGCCTTTTCGTTAGCATAATATGGTAGGAGGGCTGGGTAATATAAATGAGATTCATGTATCGTCATATCAAATTTAATCAATAGGAAAATGAAGTAACATCAATGATTGATTTAAGGAACATTGCTTGATAACACACACAAGCTAGTCACAGCACAGAAACAACATTGCCAACCAGTCATATCCATAGTCTTAAGAACGGACAACCTACAAATACAATGCGCCGTTGAGTTAGCGAGTTCATGCCTCTTGCTTCTGTCTTGGTGATGTGGAAAAGCTAATCACCCCCCCAGAGCAAATTAAGTGTCAGCAAGAAAACGATGACTCAGCAGCTGTAATGTCTTTTTAAAACGGAGATATTGTGGGTAAACAAGGTAAAAAGGCGTTGGTGGTGTGACGGTACTTTATAAATTTATAGTCCTACAGTCAAATGACTGGTGCCATGTACAGTAAAAAAATGTGTTCCAATTAAAACTGGAAATGGTACAAACTTATTTCACCAACTGAAGCATTGCTGTCAAGTAAAAGCTTACACCCGCACAGACACCAGAAATGAGGGTTTCCACTTTCAATCTCAGGAAATATGCTGGACACTCAAAAAAGGTTATGGACCCTTGTCCTATATGAACGTACTCTTTCCAGTAATTGTACAAATACTGGCATTACTCTGCTGTTTAAATGTGTTTGAATCCACACATGATCTGTTATATTTGGCCAATGGAAGGTAGAGGCTCTGTCCAGCAAGCACAGGGAATAAAGCAGGGGGGGTTTCAGTGCATTTCCATTTCAAACAGTCACACGCATGGACATTTTAGAAAGGACATTTCCTCTCAGCACATGGTTTTACTCTATGGGAGGAATGCAGCCCAAAACACACATTTAAATTCCAAACAGAGCCAAGGGTGAGAATTCGCTCCCCTTGTCATGCAGGTATAGGATACGAACACCCACCCACCCACCCCCCCGAGCCGGCATACCATCCTCTACATCTGAATGTAACCTCTGGTATTTCAGTGTGACCTAAACATTACTGTCGGTGGTGCAGCTGCGATAGTGATATATTATAGTGTCATTACAGTAGCTGAACAAGTAAGTGACTTTCAACTGAATGACTGATAACATTAAAATGGATAGACCCTTTTTGAGGGAGATGATAAATTTATTTATAATGGAGTATTGCAGTGTAGATGACTTAATGACTTTTCCTCTGTTTTCCCCTTTTACAGCGGCAGACATTGGTGTAGGCATTAGCGGACAGGAGGGGATGCAGGCTGTGATGTCTAGTGACTATGCTTTTGCCCAGTTCCGCTACTTGCAGCGCCTCCTGCTGGTGCATGGGCGCTGGTCCTACATCCGCATGTGCAAGTTCCTGCGCTACTTCTTCTTCAAGAACTTTGCCTTTACTCTGGTACATTTCTGGTATTCCTTCTTCAGCGGCTATTCTGCTCAGGTGAGGGAATGTTCCGTATTCACACCGAGAATATGCTTCTTGATTGGAAATGAGACGTAAGATGTCTGTATGCTGTGTATGGATACCTTGGACCTAACTGAATTGAAACTGAAGAATGAATGGGGTTTTTTGTATGTTAAGTACTGCATTGATGTATGAGTAAAAGGTTCATTCTCGTTTTGCAGATAGCCTATGAAAACTGGTTCATTACACTTTACAATGTCTGCTACAGCAGTCTCCCTGTTCTTCTCGTGGGCTTGCTGGATCAGGTATGTACACGTCTTAGACATGTTTTTTTAAATTAACTATTGTTCATTTTTGTACCTGAAGCATCCAGCATCTAAAGCAAGCCGATGTTAATAGAGACACTAGTAGATACATACTTCACCAGTTTGGTGATGGTGTTAGTACTGTAACTTAATTTTCTTCTCACCCCAATAGGACGTCAATGACAAGTTGAGTGTACGATTCCCCAAGCTGTACTTGCCAGGCCAGAAAGGATTGCTCTTCAATTATAAAAACTTCTTCACAAGTTTATTCCATGGCATCTTCACCTCTATGATCATCTTTTTCATCCCCTATGGAGCTTTCCTTCAGACTATGGGACAGGATGGGGAAGCCCCCTCTGACTATCAGTCTTTTGCTGTTGTCACTGCCTCTTCCCTCATCTTCATTGTAAACCTGCAGGTACGCCCCTTTCGCTCTACCCGCCTTCTTTCACAGACAGTCCGTGCTATGAACTATGTGGAATCCTGGCTTTGTTTTTAAACATTCATTCAGTACCTGGTTGGAATTTTTATCATTCACGTGCTACCAAAAGTGAGGCAGAAGTTTTCTGTGAAAGCTTAGTTAGCCAGAGTGTCAAGTTTAGTCTTAAATGGGATTGCTTTTTAATGCTTTGTTTTCTTAAGATGTTAGGGTAGGCACAAACTTCCATATGCATCCATGACTCTGATTCTGAAACATTTTCTAGAATTCTGAGTCTAATTTTTCATATGTTGGCCAACAGATTTCTCTTGAAACATCGTACTGGACCTTTGTGAATTGCTTTGCAGTCCTGGGCAGTATTGCAATATACTTTGGAATCATGTTTGACATCCACAGTGCAGGAATACATGTGATCTTCACCTCAGCATTCACCTTTACTGGTAATCAGTATGCATGAATTTGTCAGACTTTATCGCCTGATAAAATAAATCAATTTAAATTACATCACAATTTTAAATTACGATTTTAATTATTTAAACAAATTTAAATTACATTTTGATACGAAAAAGTAATCTTATGATTTTAATAAAATCTGTGTTTTGATAAATCAGCTTGCCTACTTGTTGTATATGAGAAAATGATAAACATTTTTTGATGGGTAAAAGAATGCATTTTTTGCAAGGTTTAGTTGCTTAAAGTGTATTTATTAATTGTATCCTCCTCCTTTCCGCAAATTCAGGGGTCGCTTCTAATGCTCTCCGGCAACCGTATCTCTGGCTGACGATCATTCTGACCGTGGCAATAAGCCTGCTACCTGTCATCTGCGTAGAGTTTCTTTACAAGACTATACGGCCCTCGGAAGGAGACAAGGTAATCTTGTATTGCAGTTCTGTTTACATTCACACACTGCACTTATCAAACTTAGGTTCTTACTTATAACTATAAGGTGGTTTGTAGGTTTAACATTTTTTTTTATGGCTGTTGACTTATCATAGGAAAGTATGAATGATGATTATGTATAGTCAGAATCTGTGAGTGAGTACTCCTACCCCAATTTACGTGTGTTTTCCGTATTGGATTGCCATTGGTTATGATTTGTCACATGGTTAGTTACCTGACGTCGGGGCTGCAACTGTATCGGAAGCAAATCTCTTAATGTTTTCTTCCACCCATTATTTGAGAGAATCCAACATAATTTTATAAATATCCCCCAGATCCAGAGAAACAAGAAGAAATATGAGAAGGAGGAGGAAGAAGTAAGGAAACCGACAGCCTTCCAGCGCGGTCGCAGGTCCCGACGATCGGCCTATGCCTTCTCTCATTCCCAAGGCTACGCGGATCTCATCGCCTCTGGCCGCAGTATTCGTCGGAAACCAGCACGCAAACCCATCCCAGAGAGCATCCGGGAGGTCCCTCAGGCAGAGAACATCTGATGGCAAACAGTGTTTCAGTGTTCACTGTTTGGATATTCATTTTTTTAATTTCTTATTTTTTACTGAGACTTATACCAAGGACAAGAAGTCATTTTAATATATGCACCATAAGTAGAGTTTCTCAGGGTTTTAACTTATTCTTGCATTTTGGCAAAAAGGAGGCATGATTAGAATGTGGATAAGAATTAGTCTTTGGTGTCTTCTTATTTGTGTTATTTTTTTTTTCCCTTGAACACAAGCTCCAAAGTGTATATGGATGTATGTCTGTACATCACTAACTTCTACTTGTGTTAGGTGCTCTGTTCTTCTGTGTTCAGGCTATGCATGTCACCTCATTTTACATGTTTCTTTTCTTTATATAAAAGTAACATAGTTTCTTAATTTCTTTTCAAGCGAAGCCCAGTTTCTTTAAAATTCCCTCAAACCGGTGCTTTTTGGGATCCTAAACCATAATAGTGCCTTGAATTTTGCCATAAAGGTTTTGCTGTGTTCTTTGACAAAAATAAGTAATCACTTTTATATAAATGTTTAGGAAAAAAATAAAAGAAATCCTTGATTTCCTTTCCTGAAGTACTTTACAGTTAAGATGGATGTCACTTTTTCCCCTTGTGGTGGGTAGTAAAATGTATAGCACTGAACCGTTCACTTGGCCAAATGTTAGATGTAGATCTTTACTAGACCTTTTTAAATCGGTTATGTGAAGTATCACTTATGATAATAGTAGAAACTAATTTTAAGTGGTACGTCAATGGCCCAAATGGAAATCTGTTACAATTTTTTATTTGTAATTGTATTTCTATGTTCATGTGTTTTTATTTTTTCTTACTTTGCATCATGTCTCCGATATATCGGACTCCTTTGAAACATATCTTTATAGGATTTTTAATATTGTTGTATATTTTGTACAAATCTGAAATAAAAACAGACTTTTTTTCCCCAATAAAAGGAGCAGTAAATTAACAAAAGTGGTACACGACTAAAAATGTTTGTTTTATTAAAAAAAAAAACACCCCTGATGTTTTTCCGGAGATAAACGTGTATAATCCTCATTTCCTTTAAAAGTACAGTTGGAGTCGTCATAAAACAATTTGTCATTCAATACAAAAACCTCCTGTAACTTAAGTGAAACGCACACAGTACAGCGCTCATCACACGGTCATGGTTTAAGCACTAGCAAGCTTTACTGCTAATATGTTGTTCTAAAGGTATAATTAACTAATTAGAAAATAGTATTGCAATCCAAATATACGCAAGGCTCAACTGAAATCATTGCTTAGTGAACTAAGAGGACGCCGTAAGTCAATGTGCGTTTTTACGACAGTGTCCCATTGACGTTAACGTGTTGCCGTAAAGCTGTGTGGTTAATCAGCTGACTGGACAGACTGCAGAAGGGAATAAACACGGCTGAATATAGCCGCATATTTTTCACTTTCTGAAGAATTTTATCCAAGAGGCTTCAAGTATAGGACATGTTCCTGTAGTATTTATCACTTGTAAGTATTTAAGATTTCGCTTATTAGCCGGAGAAAATCCGGAAGCTGTAACGTTACAGGTTTATTTATTAGGGCCGGTCAGATGTCTTTAAAGTCTGATCAGAATTACAAAATGGCAGAGAATATAGTACCTTGTTATTTAATGCGTCTGTAATGTGATATTTCAATTCTCTTCCTCAACTAAACGTGAACGCCGTCATTTTAATTGTTAGTAAGCTCGCTAGCCTATCAGCCAGCCAGTATTAGTCGACTGATACTATTGCAGGTTAGCATTGCCAGCGATGAACTGCCTAGCTAGCTCAATTGAAAATGAATTACTGCGACTTCCACAACCTGTGAATACTAATAAAATTGTGTTTAATAGATGCATATTAATTACACTTAATTACATGAAAAGCAAATAAAAGGGAGCCATGGAGCAGGTAATCATATTTAATGAAGTATCAAACTGCTTTAACCTTCAGAATACTAAATACCATAGACTATGACGGTCGTACCTTGGAAATAGTTACACCGTTACACTTCTTGCCTACTGTCTGTGGAAGTGGAATCTTCACTGTGGAATCTGTGGAAATGCGGCCTTGTCTCGCCGACACATGTCCCCGTAGTGGCTTAGGGTCTCCTACCGCTTTACTGCATGATAACAGGCTGCAAGTAATAATGGATTAATAATTGATTACCATGTCTGTACCGATACCCAGAGATCATATAAGCCCCTTTAAACGATAATCACATTATAACAAGCTAGCACTGGACCAAACTGACAAGATCCCTTAAAGACACTGTGTAGAGGGCACAGTAATAATGACAACATAAAACATTGTATTGATTTAGGAAACTGCAATGTTTAAAGCTGAATACCTTGCAAGGGCTGTTAGTCATTATTTGGGTCTTTTATTAATTACAATGATTGAGGTATTTGGCTGAAAAAAAATCAGTTGGGAAAACTTTGTGAACAATTTTACCGTGATCATGCATTCATAGGCATAACCACAATGGATTTTTGATAAATATGAGATGTATTATTTAGTCATCATACCCACCCTAACCCCGCAGTTTTTTTTCTTTTTCCATGTGCCTATTGATTGTGCGTTCACATGGCCGGTAGATTAAATTGACCGCTGTGGATGGATGGTCGATGGTGTGGCTTTGCTTCAGATACCTTCATGTTATCTTTGCTGAGTGGCGTTGGTTGCAGAATTGCTGGGATAGTACTGGAGATGAAACTGAAAGATATCGTGAAGATGAAGGTGTTGTTTTTGAGGATAATAAGAAAGAAATATGTGAAGAGGCTGCAACTTATACGGTATTTTCCATTATGATTGTTTTTGGTGTTTAGAAATGCAGACTTTGGGTTGCTTTGTCTTGGTGGCTTATTTTGAGTTTTAGTTAAATGTTGGCCTGGAAGGAAGTTGGAATAGAATTTCACTGCTTATTTGCATCATTGAAGTTTGAGATGTAATTTCGATATTGTGTACAGGAAAAAGAAATTATGCAGGAAATTATTTAAAAGAAAGAAAAGCTTACTCTTGTTGTTCTAATGCATTGATGTTAGAAGTGAAGGTGGATGGAACATTTCAAATTAAAGATGTGATTTACACATGTAAGCTGAACATTTAAGCTGAATTTGTAATCAAGATATTTAGGTCTGTAAGCATAGTAGAATAGTAAGACAAAAAAATTTAAGCACATTTTAAAAGAATAATATTTTAAGCATTTTAATCTGAATGAAAATTTTTGTACTCATTGGCTGAAACCTGTGGTTTTTTGAAGATGAATAAGGTAGGGTTGAAGTGTGCCATGGACGTATGGACATACATGGAAATATGGAAGGGAAATGATTATTAATACTATTCAAAACATAATAAAGATCTTTAAAAAATGGTGATGATGAGGATTACAGAGCAAGTGTATGACCTGTCTGGGGTTAGCAGCTGTACTGCAAACTATGAATACCATCCATTTATCATCTTTTGTACTACTTCTCGGGTACAAAGTCATGCTCTGAAGTACCTTTCTTAATCAGCAGGCCATTTTTGAACTTTCCTCATTTTTTAGTGGTGTTGACTTTGTGTCATATTTTGAGGGTGTGTACTGTGTGGAATGTAAGAAGGCTTGGAATACTTCGAAATAATGACATGCTTGCTTAAGCATTGCCACAGCTGTATTACAATAAAATGTCAAGAAGTCAGGCGGTAGCAAATCTCTTAAATTAAATTGAAATTAAATCATAATATTATATTATGAGCCCATGTATAACTTGCCTTGTACATGCACTCCCTTCACAGCTGTGGGTTTGATGTATGCTTAACTGTGCATTCTTTTACAAGAGCTCACTGCTTCATTATATTGAACTTTGTATAATAGTGTTTTTTTGCTGTTGATATTGCTGTTTAAGATGTATTCTGCTACAGTTGTAGTTAAATAGTTTTTGCTGGTCATTCTAGAGGTCTGAGTACGGGGAGAATTATTGGGGAACAAATGGGTGAAGTTGTTTATCGTCGGATATCAATAAATTACCATGGATGCAGGTAAAGATGCCTGAGTTAACGCTTTTGTTACCCTGGATATGTGATTTTAATCAAATGAAGGGTTGGCTGAATGAACCTGAGAAATTATTCCAGCTTAAGAAGTTAAAAGGTGGTCAGAGAATGACGATTGGTCTATATTGAATGTTTTCCTCGTCACAGAAAGCATCCGTGCCGCTCAGCATCGTCGACTTCTGGCGCTGCTCTGTTGTTTTTGCTCCCGTTGCCACATTGTCCCCATTGTTTCCTCTCACTGTGAAACCGAGACTCAGAATATCACCACTGCTTATCCTTTCCCTTCTGTCTGTCTGATGGCCCCAATCTGTGCTATGGATCCTTCAGAGCTGCAGAGAATGCGATTGATTGCCCTGCTCTCTGATTGGCTGAACCCTCATCTCCTAAACGTATTACCCTACAATGATGAGCAAGGCTCAGAGGAACCTCATCAAACATTTTAATTGTACATCTTTTGCTTGGGAATGCTTGACTTTCAAGAACTTCTATATGATGTCTAAAATTTATCATCAAAATAAACTCGAAGTGTTGCATGTCGTTAAACTTTATTGAGCCAGTAGTGTGGTTTTTGGCACTGGTCACAGTCGATGTTGTGTGGGTGTGTGTGAAGGATTATATTGGAATAATAGTGAGGTCTATTGCCAAAGACAGCAACCTACATGATGTTACTTCACTATAATGTCTTGTATTTTTTGTGGGTCTATCACACGTTAAGCATGTCTCAGCCTGCAGGCCCAACGAGTGGAAATTTACTTTCTTTAAAATTATAGCTGAAAGCTTCCTTTAGTTATAGCTGACATATGAGTGGCTCAGTGGGTGAAGTCTCTGTGCCCATGATCAGAAGAAACGCCCCCCCTCCCCAAGCTATGGAGAGCAAGATGGGGCAGGCGAAGATGAGCATTCCAGTGTACCTGTACCCCCCCACTGCTCGAGGGCACCCAAGAAGCTGTGAAGTATGGGTATGCTTTCAAAGCAGCAGTAGCCTGAATGTTGTGCAAACAACTGAATATCTGAGAAAAAAATCCGCCAAATATACAAATATTACAATATTCAATAGATGCAGATTTTTAATGGTTCTTGAAGCTCAGTTATGTTTAACTTGTTAATCAGCCTAAACTGGGAATATGTGCTGGTTTCTCCATCAGTGTGTTGCATGTTGTTGTGTTTGAACTCGCTTATGTCATGCAGTGACTCAGTACCGCCTTGTTCTTACTGATTTTTTCCCCCCTTCCTCTAGAGAGAACATGGCAGGAAACAGCCTTGTGTTACCCATAGTGCTCTGGGGCCGCCATGCCCCCACCCACTGCATATCAAGCCTCCTGGTGATGGATGATCTGAGCACTATTATCACTGGGTGTCACGATGGGCAGATTTGCCTGTGGGATATGACATCCGACCTAGAGGTTAGTGTGAATGTGCACAAGCCTATTGGTGTTAAAATCTGTTTACACTGTAAAATAAACAGATGGTGCTGGCATATATGAAATGTTTGCCATGTTAAGAGCATTGAAATGTCTGAATTGTTTAGTTGTAATGTTTATTAAATTAGTTATCGTGTCCAGTTTCATTATGCTGATTCGCTAAATAAATGTATCAGGCGTCTTTTCTTAGCCCACAATGCTGTTGGTTTCCTCTGGATCTTGCTGTGTCCTCTCCTAAGATAAATCCCCGGGCCCTGCTCTTTGGCCACACTGCTTCCATCACGTGTTTGTCCAAGGCCAGCGCGGGGAGCGAGAAGCAGTACATCGTAAGTGCGTCAGAGAGCGGGTGAGTAGCAGGCGAGGACGTTCCGTCAGGCTTTATCTGACGTCCACAAAGCCGCTTGCGTTAGTCGCATCTGGTGAATGGTGACATGGGACGGAGTTCTGCAGTTGGTGACGTTGTGAGGAATCCCCGGGCATTTGGACAACCGAAACTTATTTTAATTATTAATATTCTATTGTTATCTAAATTTCTTGATGTTTGCAGTATTGACTTCTAGTGTCTAATTTATGTAATTGCATTGCTGGTTATTTTCTTTTACGTTATTTACAACAAAACAAAATATACTGGATTTTGATATGTTCCTTTTTATTTATGTAGAAAATGTATGTTCAGTCACTGATTAATCCTGTTGCTTTTTCGTCTGCATCGTTTAATTGCTTGTGTCTGGCCTGCGTTATTCTCTGTGGGTTAGTGCATTGTACAGATATTGGATCAGAGGTGAATGTAATGCTGTGACTGTCCTCTGTGTCCAGGGAGATGTGTTTATGGGATGTCTGTGATGGACGATGCATTGAGTATACTAAGCTGGCGTGTGCCCACACAGGCATACAGGTGAGCATGTCACTAACCCGGCCTGGCTGCTTTCTCAGAAGTGTGTACCCTTTCACTGCATGTTCAGTAGGTTCTTCTTTTGGCCAGTTTTACCAGTTTACCATCGGAACGCAGCGCGAGGGGCGGCTTCTGTGCCACGGCCATTACCCGGAAATCCTCGTGATGGATGCCACCAGCCTGGAGGTGCTATACACTCTGGTGTCCAAGATCTCCCCCGACTGGATCAGCTCCATGAGCATTATCCGCTCGCACCGCACCCAAGGTCTGCAGCGGGGGGGTGGGGGGCTTCCTGGGACTGCAGGGCTGGCAGCCAGCCTCTGACTTTAGATACTTTAGATGCTCCTGATGATCGCCCTTCATTTCCTTCACTGGTTGCTCTCTAGAGATCTACCTTTTAAATTAAGTGGCATCTTAAAGCATCTACCAGAGTATGTTTGCAGTTTTACTGCATGTATACCAGAGCTATTTAGGTTAAGTGCCAGGATACTGTTTAGGGTTCTATAGTATTAAGGCATTCGCTTTACAGCTCAGCTTCTTCATCAGTGTTTTTCACTTTCTTTTAACTTCTCAGAGGACACCGTGGTTGCAGTGTCAGTCACTGGGATTTTAAAAGTGTGGATTATCACTGCTGATGTCAGCAAGATGCAGGTATGGCATCCGTATGGAATCGCACTTGATTAGCAGAGGTGTCTTAATTGATTTGCATAGATGTTGCGCGTCTCCACAAAAGCAAAGCAAATACTTTATTAAGAAGCAGCTTAATTTTGTCATTTTGACTGTGTCCAGTTTCATAACGTCTATGCTTCTGCTTTATATGAAAAAGTGATCACCCGTCTTGTGAAATGAACAAATAATAAAATATCATTTTTACTGGTTGAGGCTAACCATTTGCGCTACTTTGAGCTGTTTGTGTTTTTGCTGGCTTTAGTTGGACAGCAAAGTGATTCGTAGATTGAATTTGCCGTTGGGACATTTTCGTTGTGTTGCAGGACACAGAGCCGGTCTTCGAGGAGGAGTCCAAGCCCATTTACTGCCAGGGCTGCCACAGCGTCTCCTTTTGCACGTTCACTCAGCTTTCCCTGCTGGTTGTTTGCTCCAAGTACTGGAGGGTGAGTTTCAGACCGCAGAGTCCCTGAACAGGCACTGTATGTCGCTAGGGCTGCGAGAGATCGCGTTGTGGTTACCAGGGCTTTAGATGACGGGCAGAAATATTTGTCTGGATGCCGGTTATCTGGTACTATACGGGTGTTTGCTTATGGTCACAGTTTGGTAAGCAGGTTAGTAGTATGTCTAAGATAATAAGGAGAGGCGAATTGTGATGCCCAAAGGTTAGTGATCTGTCTAAATTCGGCGTATCCTTCTGTTTATTAAATTTGGTTAGCATAGTACAGCACATGCTGCTTTTGTGGTAAATCATGGAAGCGATATGAACTGCAGTGGTGGTGAAAAAGGGACAGATCAGCAGCCACACCATCTTCTGAAGGAGCAGATAAAAAAGACAGCAGTGCAGCGGTACTTTTTGTAGTTGAAAGTCCGACATGATTTATATTTTTATGTCTGCCATGTTTGTTTAACATAATGTGAAATTTTGGGGGTCACAGTACACATCTTATTTATATATAATTTGCTTTACTACTTACTATACTGAGGGTGTGAGTAAATTTAATAAGTCCATATAATACCGGCGTCCCTGGTGATTATTGCCACAAGGCATATAACCATGAACGTGGCATTGTGCCGGTTGTACATTTAAAAAATATAAGCATAATGTGCAAAGGGTTTATTATAACTTTTCAGCTTTATTTATAGTGTGTAACTTGGTCTATCCAGGGAAGGACAGCTGACCTTTCGTTCTGTGGTATCAGGTTGTATATCTCCCATTGTTTGTGTTTTTCTCTTGTCCCCCCCCCGCCCCCCCAGGTGTTTGACGCTGGTGACTACTCCCTACTCTGTTCTGTGTCCAGTGAAAATGATCAGGCCTGGACTGGTGGGGATTTCATTGCTGCTGACAAAGTCATCATCTGGACAGAAGATGGATGCAGTTACATCTACCAACTTCCAGCCAGGTGGAACAACTCAGACGAACTCAAAACTGCGTGCTGTCCGTGCACTGGTCTATACACCTACAACAGTGTGTAAATCACTGGTCTATACACCTACAACAGTGTGTAAATCACTGGTCTATACACCTACAACAGTGTGTAAATCACTGGTCTAT
>JAODUD010000117.1:18664332-18701549 GCA_026784285.1 Stomatorhinus walkeri
ACACCCACGATAATACGTAAATCACTGGATCTAGAACTAGAACCACTCCGGCGGTACACAGTAAAGAGGGAAAGTTATTGGATTCTGTTCTTTTTCTACTTGTCACTTTACACAGCTCTGTTATGTGTGAATGTTATCTGTGGGTTCTGAACGTCTCCAGTTCTAATCTTGTGCCTGGCCAAGTGATGCCAGGAATGGGCCTCTGTGCAAGGCCATCAACCTCATTTTCTCCTCCACACTCTTTGACGGTCACTTTTATGTTACTGTAGACAAAAGTGTCTACTCCATAAATAAATGTAAATGTATTTAACTGGGTCATATGCTTCTGGTCTTGAGGGTCACCCTGTTTTTGTTTCAGAGTTAGGATTTTCAGTTTTTGAGTTTTGTTACATTTCAATGGTACGACGTACGTCCAAAATGTCATCGTACAGAAATGAAGTGTGGTGGTGAGATTTCAGTGAAATGTTAAGCAGAGCATCCCATATTCTCACCCTTTTCCTCAGCTGCCTCCCGGCCAGCAAGCATTTCCGGAGCGATGTTGGGAAGACTGGCGAGAGCACCATCCCCCCGGTGGTGTACAGCATAGCCGACCGTGCGGACAAACAGGTCACTCTGCCTGCCCTTGTGCTCTCAGACTGTGAGCTCATTTACACAACAGACACGGGCTGAAGCATAGCCGACCGTGCGGACAAACGGGTCACAAGCAGTGTGGCATTCTTAGTGCTTCGCAGATGATTCTGTCAGGTACAGGGAAAACTGGTATAGCAGGATATTTTCAGGCAAGTTGTGCTAGCTTGGGGAAGCTATTTTGATTTCCATTCCAGCAGGTCAGTGGGTTGGCATCCTCTGCTAAACATGGTTGACTCAGGTATGCAGTAACATCATGTGATGCTTTGGTGACAGATGAGGAACTAGTTTGACTTTCGATGTAAAGAACTTCACCATGGTACACAGAATGGCAGTTATTTATTCTATGGGTGACACTTCAAATGTTGCGTTCTTTCATTCTGAATAACGTGACATTTTTATGAAAATGACATGCTGTGTTAACATGTTTGTATGTAACGCATATAATTATGGGGGCTGTGTGTGGCTCAGTGTGGCTAAGTCTCTGTCGCTGTGATCAGAATCAGCAGAACAAAACGCACACCACGGGCCCTGAAATTCCAATTCAGTTTTGTGAATTTGAATTGAATTTGAATTAATTAAATGTAGAATATGGAATTGAATTCAAACATTCATATGCATAGTGTAAGTGCAGCTTTTATCAATATCACTTAAAATTTCAATAATAATAATAATAGATACTTCATTGATCCCCGTGGGGAAATCCTCTTTATACCCCACAAGTTGTTCTCTGTAGGTGACAGCAAGCTGGCCTGAAGGGCAGCTACCTGTCGCAGTGCCCAGCAAGGTGGGGGTTAAGGGCCTTAGTCAAGGACCCACAGATGTGCTGAGACTGGGCTTGAACCCATTCATTCACATTCAATTCAAATTCACAAAACTGAATTGGAATTTCAGGGCCATTCTCAATTCAGTTTTGAATGGTGACCGACCGTGGTGTGTGTTTTGTTCTGCTGATTCTATATACTTCTGGATCTTTTGGACTATGGTGTTAGATGCCAGATTGCGTCCCGCAGTCTGTGAGCCTGTACTTTATGCAGTGACAAAATAGTGGGCCATGCTTTCAATGTCTACACTCTTTATCACAGCTGCTCATCTGCCCCCCGGTGACCCGCTTCTTCTACGGCCGACGGGAGCCATTCCACAAGCTGCTGGTGCAGGGTGACTCGACGGGGCGCCTGTCTCTGTGGAGCGTCCCCGAAACCTCCCCTCCACAACCGCTCTCCACCGCAGCCGGTAAGAGCTCCGGCGTCCCCTACGGTCACTCTCCCACACTGCAGCTGTATTCTCCCATAGCCCAGAGGATTGGTGTCTCACTGTACTCTGGCTAGTTAAAGCCCTAGACATGTGTTGTACTTGTCTAAATCTGGTCATTTTAGAGGTTAGTTGCCTGTATATGGCATATGTATATGGATTTTCTGGTCAGGGGTGTTGGGGGCCCTGGAGCGTATCACAGGCAGCGTAGCGAACCAAGTAGGGCAACACCCGGCATGGGAGGACACACACACACTCACACTGCACGTCTTTGGCCTGTAAGAGGAATCTGCAGGACAGCTCTGAATTCCCAGGACTGAACATTTTTTTTCAATTTCAAAATATATAAGCAAAATATAATGAATCAAATTAATACATTCTTAACAAAAAACATCAAAGAATATTTGCACAAATGTAACAGGTAAATTCAATTTTGTATAATTGTGTATTTTTGATTTATTTAAAATAAAGCACTGAGAAGAATTCAAGTAATAGATGTTTGCATTTTTGTTACATTTAGTCCACTAGGGGGAGCAAGAGCCCTTTTTTGGTAGTTTAAGCTTAGATGTGATTTATTTTCTAAAGGACCACAACACACGCATGATGGCTAGATTTAAAAGTGAAATTGGCACTGCTAAGTTATCATAGGTATTGTGAGTTGAAATAACTGCAGGTGAAAGATTACAAATGAAGCGTTACTGTGTCATGCTTCAACCTCGAGATCAGTTACTTAAAATACTTTCAGCTGATTCTCATATACAGATTGGATAAAGGTTATCTGAAATGCAAATCATCTATTGCACCAATAGCCGACACTCTCAAAACAATTATGCATTTATATAAGAACATAAGAAATTTACAAACGAGAGGTGGATGGTACATAAACTATATTAGTTAATATTGTTAAAATGCAAAAAAAGCAGCGGGAAAAACCAGTTCCATTTAGGGTCAATTGGGAATCTGATGGTTAATTTTGTTGCACGCAGTTTCTTTGTCGAGAATTTGCTGGTCCTTGAATGCAGTAGCATAGGAGGTGAGTTAAGGCCAATTTTACTTCACTGTTTCGGTTGTCGGCGAAGGGAAGTGACGTAAATGTCTTCAGGAGCTGGCCGCAGACAGCTGTGCTGGGTACACGCGTAGCCCAAATTCTTGCCTAGCGGAAACCATGCATTTCCGTGCTCATCAACTGTGCATGTGCAAGATAATCGAATAGGTATTTCCAGTAGGTGGCAGCACTGACTTTCACAGATCAGCAGTCAACATCAAAAGAGTAAAGGAAGAATAGCTGTTGTTGTTGTGGCTATGGTGAGCAGCTGTATGAGGAGGAGGGCCAGAGGTACCCACATATCGAATTTTTCATACTGTCCGAACATTATACTGAGGTATGAGACTTTAAAAAGCTGCCATATTCTGGCATTTTCAAATATTGGCGATAAAATTGACCGAGTTGGGGGAGTCCTCACTAATACCACTAATAACTTTACTTGACTAATAACTTTAAAGCTGTTCATAAAAGTTTACCCGTCTCATTACACTGCTTGTATTTGTGTTTGTTGCGATACATCTGCCCTCTGCTGGTCGGGTGGAATATTACTGCTGATCGCCTGCACCGACCGCTACCATCCACATCCACTGCCAAATGTAGCATGAACAAAAGCGGCTGCACGCACAGCCGTCCACAGCTCGAAAGCACATGTGGAAAAACGAAGTATGAATTGGCCTTTTGTGTTTCTGCAAGTTATCAGGCCATAAACCCAGAATTCATGTACATGTGAACTAAAGTCTCACTCAAGTAATACTACATAACCTGATGAGCTGGGTGTAAGAAATGCACGAAAGTTCATATTTCTCACGAAGCAGGGCTGGTGTATATTAAAGTCCCTTTCTGTGCTGTCCTAGAACTTCAGGTGTGCTCCACCATCAGCCTCCAGGAGGCCTTCGACAAGCTGGCCCCCATCCCCGCCGGCATCATCGACCAGCTGAGCGTGCTGCCCGGCTCGGAGGAGCCCATCAAGGTGACGGCCAGCGTGTACATCCCATCGCAGGGCCGGCTGGTGTGCGGCCGCGAGGACGGCAGCATCGTGCTGGTGCCCGCCACGCAGACCGCCATCGTACAGCTGCTGCAGGGGGAGCACATGCTGCGCAGAGGTGAGCACCCCCTGCTGGCCCGGAGGCCCGCCGTCACAGTTAGCAGAAAGTGAAGCGTGTATGTGGAGATGCAGGCCGAAGTTCAGCCTCACCGTCATGCAGATTGCTGTGTGCTTCCTAACCCTTACTTCATTATTAATGCTATGGATGTGTTTAGCTTCCCCTTATATTTAGTGTGTTTTTAGATGAACAGAATCCATGTTCTGTTCTCTTAGGAGTAGCTTGCTTAGGACTATATATAATGTTTATAACATATAATGTTTATAATATATATATAATATATATTATAAACATTATATATACTCCTGAGCAAGCTACTCCTAAGAGAACAGAATATATATATGTATATATATATAATATAGTGTGTGTGTGTGTGTGTATGTTCAGTTTTTCTTTTTTAATAAATCTGCAACAATTTCAAATTCTTTTTTTGTCTGTCAATATGGGGTGCTATGTGTACATTAATGAGGAAAAAAATTAATTTAAATGATTTTAGCAAATGGCTGCAATATAACAGAGAGAAAAATTGAAGGGGGTCTGAATACTTTCCTTAGCCACTGTATGTGTGTATGTATGTGTGTGTGTGTGTGTGTGTATATATATACACCAGTGATTTAGTGTGTGTGTGTGTGTGTGTGTGTGTGTATGTGTATGTATACACATGTACACACACTGTCCAAAATGTCAAACACATTGATGCTTAAATGATCTTCTTGTTAGTGTAACATTAAGATTTTATGTCTGTCAGCGTATCAGCCATTTTTATATATGTATCTATGTATGCATGCATATCTGCTTTTACGTTATGCCCTTGCATTTCCCCCATAAACCTTTACGTTAATGGCGCGTTCTGTCTCCCCTTCAGGCTGGCCGCCGCACCGCACTCTCCGAGGACATCGCAACAAGGTCACGTGCTTGCTGTACCCGCACCAGGTGTCCCCCCGCTATGACCAGCGCTCGTTGATATCTGGTGGTGTGGACTTTTCCGTCATCGTGTGGGACATCTTCAGTGGGGAGATGAAGCACATCTTCTGCGTGCACGGAGGAGAGATCACGCAGCTCCTGGTCCCTCCCGAGAACTGCAGCGTGAGTCTGCCCTGCTTCCCGGTGGTGCTTTGCTCCGCTCTCCATAAACCCCATTCACCGTGGTTCAGAAACCTGACAGCTGTACTGCATTGTGGTGGACATGCACCGTTCACAGCTGGACTTTAGATAAAGCTATAAACGGCTTTACATGACTTCGCAGACATGGGTCAGTGCAGTGGTCCTGAACAGACTAATTGATTATTTCCCTCCCCCTCAGTCAGTCGGTAAGGAAAGAGGATTCTGGCATCTTCACTCCCAGAGCACTGATGTCTCTCATTGATTGACAGCAACGATATTAGTGCCCATTACCAAGCGGTACTCTTAACTGTAAATAAGGCACTCTGACAGTTACCTTGGGTTTACTGACTTGTTACGCTTTATAGCATATCAATACCTGTGCTTAAAGGCCGGAGCATTTCATTGATACGTGAAATTGGGCTGAATGCCTCGTTCGCTTTTGAAGTCGATAATATCCATAGAATATGTACATCCGTCAGCTCCTTTGTCCAGCTGTTACTGATGCCTCTAACTTAAGATTAAGGATAAGTAGTCGCTCCAAGCAAGACTCTGACCCCTGAGCCCCTAGGCTGCCTCAATGAGACATGCTGACTGCAGTGCAATCAGTCTTTGGCCTGGGCTCGTTTGCTTTGGTCTGTTAGATTGAATCTTATTGTAATTTAATTATTTGCAGATTAGGCGTTAGAAGGTTGCCAGTCATTGTATCGCATAATATTGACATCTTTGTTAATTATTTACAGACTGTTTAATTGTTTAAGGTGGGGCATAGAATTACTGAACAATCACGTAAGAAAAAGGATGTACAGTTCAGTTTGTACAGTTTAATTTTTCAAGTTTTATCTAGATTATGCTAGCTGGGTGGCAAGTACGATAAATATCCGTAATTGTCCCACCATTTCTGAACTGGTTCTGACTGTGGTTCAGTACCGTCCAGGCGAATTATCCACCTCTGCTAATGAGTGTGCGCTTGTGTGCCCCCTGCAGGCACGTGTGCAGAACTGCGTGTGCTCCGTGGGCAGCGACCACTCCGTGGGACTCCTGAGCCTGCGGGAGAGGAAGTGCATCATGCTGGCGTCCCGCCACCTCTTCCCCATCCAGGTCATTAAGTGGCGTCCCTGCGATGACTACCTTGTGGTAGGCTGCACGGACGGCTCCGTCTACGTCTGGCAGATGGACACAGGTGAGCCTGATCTCATCAGCCAAATGGCTGTGCATAAAGCATCACTGTGCCCCCACCATGACTGGGGGTGTCCCCCATGCTTTAAGATCTTTTTAGACATTTTAAGATGCATTTCAAAGAAAAATGTTTTTGGTACGTGGTCAAGGACTCTGCGTCTATTGATACCACTTTCTGTCTTTCTACCTTCCATCGTTTGAGAAACTTCCAGTGATTAGCTATAGTGAGCAATTAGATGTTACATCCTTGCAACTGCACACTGCAGTTCTAAATGACAAGCGATCACACTGACACGTGTGCCTCGTATTTGCACATTTCTCTATGCAGAGTGGAAATTTCCTTCAGGTGGAAATCTTTGGCTAGAAACATTTTAGTGGCCTTTACTGAACATGATGTATGACACATTTTGACCAGCGGAGATGCTAATGCTAATACATAAACTGCTGAGACATCGGTGAATAAAAAATCTTTCCTAATTCTGTGCTGCCTTTTAAAACATCATTACCATGAATCCTTAGAAAGTATTTGTTCAGGATTAGTCCTTGTAAACCAGTGTCCTATGAGCTATCCATCACTCACTGTCTATCCAACAATGTCCTATATATATGACAACAGCTGTGTTCTCGTTGAGTTTCCTCCTTCCTTATAGCACTTTTGTATGATTATTCCTCCTGCTCTGTTTTAGCAAAGCACTTAATAATTGACGAGGATCATTTTTCATCCTTCTATCGGACAGTCACCGAGCCGCACAGCACTCTTCTTTGTTAAAATTTTAATCTCCCAGCTCTGCTAGAGTGGAAGTTGCGGGGACTGTGCACTTACCAAACATTTCCTAAATATTGAATAATGCTGCTGCATGGAGTCTCTTCCTGGAGCTGCATTAGGCACATTAGTGTGTTTATATACGCTCTTAAAGCTGGTTATGCAGGAGACTCGGCTGAGTAGCGTGTGCAGTAGATTGGCAGTCAGAGCCTCACAGAGGGGATTTGAGCCCTTGGAGGATTACTGATGCCCGAGGCCTCGCTCAGAGCCTTTCTGGGGATCCTGCCTGTGAGAGATCTCCTTCTCAGTTGGTTTGTGTTTGGGGCGTCCACATCGAGCGTAATTCTAAACACAGTTCTGCTCCTCGTATTTTGGGTGCAGTTCCTGCTTAATGAGGGCACATTTAAAGGCGCCCGCATAGGTTTTGCTTATGACTGCATGGTTGACTTTGATCTGCAATCTCAAAAGTTATGATGCAGCATGTTATGGTAGCATTATCGTTTCGATTGCTATGGCAACAAAACATTTAAAACATCCTTCAGTGCTCCGAATCTGGATTTTTCAGATCCTCATTGAGAGCGAGTGGAGAAGTAAAAGGAGAATGCTCATGTGATTTGAAGCCTTGCTGAAAGAGAAATTTCACCAGAATTGGAGTATGGCGTGCCACGCAGGAGTCATGACTTTGCTATTCACAGTGTGCTTTCAGAATGCTTTTTTTAATTGAATTTTTGTGCCAGAAATATTGTTTGAAGGTTGCTCCATCCATCCTTCTTCAACCTGCATCTTCCTGGTGAGAGTTCTGGTGTAAAATTGCTCTAGCTACTGCAGAAAAAAAAACATGCAGGTCAGCTTTGAGGAAATGGGTCATCAAGCTTTGATCTCTTCAAAGGACCTTCTGCTTTGTAGACTTTGAAAGCTTAAGTGAGTAAATAGATAACAGAGATGAGGCTTGTGCCCAGTGGTGCTGTATCTGACGACAGCGCTTGGTGTTTAGGGGCGCTGGACCGCTGCGTGATGGGCATCACGGCGGTGGAGATCCTGAACGCCTGCGACGAGGCCGTCCCGGCCGCCATGGACTCGCTCAGCCACCCCGCGGTCAATCTGAAGCAGGCCATGACCCGCCGCAGCCTGGCAGCCCTGAAGAACATGGCCCAGCACAAGCTGCAGACCCTGGCCACCAACCTTCTGGCTTCCGACAACGCGGACAAGGTGTGGGATGCGTGCAAGCTGAAAAAGCACCAGCGTGATGATTCAGCGTTTTGTACGGATTCCATATCGTATCATAGTCACGGTGCTGTTTTCACATTCTGTTCTCTTAGCCTTCCTTTTTGCCTGTGACTCCCCCTAGTGACCATACTGACTGTTGCGTGACACTCGCCATCCGTTATGTTCTCCCATTTTGTGGTCACATTGCTATTCATCAGTATTCAAAATCTTTGAATTCCGGTACAATGATCTTTCGACTGAAAGGTAAAAATGGGATAATGAGCGGAAACGATCTGTTAATGAAAAATGTATGCAGGCAGTCTCCTGGGACAGTGTCAGCCTGGTGTCTGATCCTGCAGATAATTAGGTGCTGTAGTGACACTGTGTGCCTCGCTGTTCCTGTTCATCTGGTCATGATGGATCTCCAGAAGATGCCGTTTGGGGAAACTGGGGGAACTGGATGGATGAATGGTTTAGGGCCTGTGTTTCCCAGCACACGGAAGGCTCATCACAGGGTACTGTTTGAGGCCATACTGGGAGATTGATATTAAAACCGATCTGGATCGTCATGGATTTTACAATATTTACGCCCAGAGGCGGCCGTAGTTAATTCATAGAACATTGCTTCCCAACCCAGTCCTCAGGGATCCACAGTCTTTTGTTAAGTTTTCATTCCTGATGTCTTGCCCTGTTTGTGGTATTGGGTGTATCATGTTGGCACGGGGGGCGGCATGGTGGAGCAGTGGTTAGCACTGTTGCCTCACACCTCTGGGACCTGGGTTCGAGTCTCCGCCTGGGTTCCATGTGTCTGGAGTTTGCATGTTCTCCCTGTGTCGTCGTGGGGTTTCCTCCGGGTACTCCGGTTTCCCCCATAGTCCAAAGACATGCTGAGGCTAATTGGAGTTGCTAAATTGCCCGTAGGTGTGCCTGTGTGTGTGGATGGTGTGTGGGTGTGCCCTGCGAGGGGCTGCCCCCCCCATCCAGGGTTGTTCCCTGCCTCGTGCCCATTGCTTCCGGGTAGGCTCCGGTCCCTACGCGACCCAGTAGGATAAGCGGGTATAGATAATGGATGGATGGATGTTGGCACGGTCTACTCTTAAAATGTGCTGGGTTGTGCCTGAATGCCATTACCGCTTCTCTTATTGACTTATTCTTCTACTGGACAGATGGACATCCACTCCATTCTCACCCTTCCTTCACCTTTCTCTTCCCCTCTCATTCTTTCCTTGTTGACTTGTTTGAATGTTCCCTGCATTTACGTGCTGCTGTGAGACCAGCTTAAGTAAGAGCCTTCTGAAAGCTGACCTTAAGCTCAGAACACAGCTGTGTCTATCCTTTTTGGCTGAGAACAAAGGTTACATCAGCACCCCCCCACCCCCCCACAGCCTAGATTTCCCACATCCCTCTGAGGCCGTCCCCAGAACGTCGACCTTTCCGTCCTCTTGCCGATCGCCGACTCTCATTAGTTTGATGGTGTGGCAGCGGTGACCTGTAGTGCAGATGTGGGATCGAGCAGCAGCCGCTGATTCAGATGCCGATCGCAGTGCGTGGTGCTGGGACTGTCTGCCATTTATCTAGGCTGGAGAAGTACAGGAAGTATGAACCCCGTTGTGATGTGGGTGATGCAATAATCGTTGCACGTCTGGTCTGCTTTCCATTAGGTTTTGTCCCAGGTTAGTTTACATTCTAATGGCCTTTAACAGAAACTACCACTGGACTGACTCTGCTTCTCATTTAGGCAGGTTGCTCACATTTTTCAGTTTACATATCATATATCGCTATAATATGACTCGACGATGTTCCTTCTCGATATTTTCATGCGCGTTTGCATGCACGCGTATGTGTATAATATATATTCATATTAGTATGCGTAATGTTCGATCTGTTTTTGGGGTCTAGATGTGTGTGATGTGTATTTACTGAGCATCAGACCGGCATCTGAGTTAACTCCTTCAAGCCACAAGAAGACTTTTTCACTAGTCCCTCTGTGTTTGTTTGTTTTTTAAATGGTGAAAAATGCTGTTTCGTAAAAATCCCCCACAAGGCTTATGTTTAGTATAATTAATGGTGTCCGTTAACACACTCCACTCAAGTAGCTGCCTTATCGTGCCGAATGACTGATTTTTTCACAATGAGTTACTGGATTCCAGGGACTGCTGACTGTGTAGCATTAAACAGCAGTCAGTTCGGCCTCTTTGCTGTGTTTAAATCAGATCTTTGTACCATGTAGATAGTCATTAATGATTAATATGTGGTTGAAGACCTACTCTCTTATCCAGATAAGGCTGCTTTAGTCCATGTTTAAGATGCCATTATATGATAATGCCAGGCTGAAAGTGTGTGAGGGTCGCGGCATGGTTCTTCTGATGCAATGCATATTAATATTTTAAATGTTACTCGCCTTGTAGTACATAATCTTTCTATCATCTTTTATGATGCTTGTAGACTTAAAAATGCCTTACTGTAAGGCTCTCAGTTCTCAGGTCTTTTGTATGTACACTGCTTATCTCGTCCCTTTGTTCCTCTGGATATTGTTCCTGCCTCGATCTGTGAAGAGGGGAATCGTCTCCCTTGGGTCGTATGAGAAGGTGTCCGTCGGTTCTACATTAGTGGCTTTTCTGGTTCAGTCCGGTTTGTCCTCGTTTAACAGATGACTTTGGTGTTTAACTTCCATCATCGCAAATCCGCCCTCCACAACTTCCTGCTTATGCATCCAATAAAAATCTCTGGTTGCACAGGTGCATTGAGCTTATTGTGCTGAGAATAGATAAAGGACTGCGTACATGCGTGTGTGCGCGCGTGCATGCGCAGGTGCATCTGTGCCGCTTTCTGCCTGCTCTGCATTTAGTGACCTCATAGAGCCACCTTGAATATCCTAGACTGGGAAAAGTCTTTGGCTGCTTAGGCGCTAACCTCATTTAGGGAACCGGACAGAGTAAGTGTAAACTTTCATATTCTGCAGACTACATTAGTTACAAGCTCCAGCTTTGTGACTGTGAAAGTACATTGTACTGCAGACTATACTGTGAAATTTATAATGGTGCTTTTCCACTGCCACCAAGAACCAAACGGCACCGCAGACTGGTGGTTTTCTGTTGTTCATTAAGCGAGCTGTACCCACGCTGACACAGTGTAACCAAACCAAGCTGGTTGTATCACCACCATTTGATTGTTCAAAATGCATAGAGATACCGACTGTTCCGTGCATGGATTATCTAAAGTAAAAAGGGCATATTCTGTATATTATTAATTATTAGTAGTATTGCACATCGCAATGTATTGATACATTCCCAATAATTTGGAACTTGAACCTTTACGAAATACTATAGAACTGCTGAAAGGAATGGATGTGTAATGCAAATTTACACAAGCGAATGCTAATTCCACTAATGTTTGGTGCTAACATGGCATAGCCAGTCTCGCAAGTGTGCTTGAAAATGAGTAAATTAGCACATAGTAAATCATGATGTACATCATGTGAAGAGTCTCTTCAGTCTTGTGTCACTCGCTGTCCAGAGCCGGCCCTTCTGCAGTGGAAACCCAAAGCGAGCTGGAACCGTGCTGTAACTAGTCTCTTCTCGGTACGGCTTGGGTAACGCTCAGTTCCTGTATACCAGTGGAAAAGCGCCATAAGTCATGGGAAGCTCTTGCCATCTGCAGTAATGGAGATTGACCTGTTGAGGGCAGCATACCTCCATCCACTTAGTATATCAAGTATTGCCTGTGATTAGCAGATCAAAATTGACTGATGGCAACATCCTGGCTAGTTTATAGAATTCTGACTATTTCTAAAAAAAAATTGCCTATTGAGAAAGTGATGGTATCACTGGGCCTATCTGCAGTTTGATTGCAGTTGCTCTGTCTCTGTCTTGACTCCTTGCAAAAGCCTTTTTCTGATACAGGTGCAGGAATGCATCCATCATATTAGTGACTGTGAGAGAGAACAGAGTGTTTGTGTGAGATGGAAGACTTGTATTGTTTGCTGTGATTGTTTCCGGATTGCTAGCATCTTTGTCAAACAGTAGGAAATTTAGGAGACTATATTCTATATAGCAGGAGAGCGGGGGCATTTCTAGCTATTGCAAAGATCAGGGGCTTGACTTTCTTTTTTTATTTTTTCAGAAGATTGGCATCGGGGCTAAAATACTCAGGGGTTAGTGATTGGACCTAACAACGCCCCTGTAGGAGATTAGAGCCTGAATTAATTAATATTATTCATTCATAGTCACATTATAAATCTTTAGCAGTATTTCAAGTAGCATAAATTATGTGGTCAAGATTCTGTCTTAATTTTGATTAAAGTGTTTAATTTGCGGGTAAAAAGCTTCGACCGATGGCTCCAAAATTGCTGTTTACCATTCTATATTTCTTTTGACCAAATGTAATGTTTTTGTCAGGTACAGTAGAATCTTCCCTTACCAGTGATTTCATGTCAAATGGTATCGTGTGAAATGGGTTTGTCATTTTTGCGTTTTGTCGTTTCTGTAACATGATTTTATTAAAAACAAAAAAAAAATGTACATACTTAATTCGTATTTTCCATAACTGGTAGGCTGCCCCTTGACTTCTGTGTGGCAATGAATGTTGACTGAACTATGTCTGTGCTTGCCAGGGAAATCAGGCGAAGTACTCCCACAATGCCCTGGTGGTGCAGGCCATGAAGACAAATGTGATTGACCCCGACATGCACGTGCTCTTCTTCGACGTGGAGGCCGTGATAATCCAACTGCTGACGGAGGAGGCTCAGAGGCCGGCTTCTGTCATGGTGTCCCCGGAGACACTGCAGAAAGCCCAGGCGGGCGCCGACAAGGCCGGCTCCTTCCTGGCCAACAAGATCTTCAAGCAGGTCAAGGAGACCATCAAGGAGAACATCAAGGAGCACCTGCTGGATGAAGATGAAGAGGAGGAAGAGGAGTTGCGTCGGCGGGAGGAAAAGTCGAAGTCTCTGAGTCTGCTGGAGTATAACCTGACCATGGACACAGCCAAGCTCTTCATGTCCTGCCTGCATGCCTGGGGGCTGAATATGCAGCTGGATGAGGTGTGTCTGAGTGGCTTGGGGATGCTGAAGCCTCACTGCCCCATATCCTTCGGCCTGCTCTCCCGCGGCGGCCACATGTCCCTCATGCTCCCGACGTTCAAGGAGTCGCTGCTCCGCACTATGGCTGCGGGCCGCAAGATGTCCGTGTCGGAGATCGTGGGCAAGGGCACGTACGGCATCTCCCGGGCAGTCACCACTCAGCACCTGCTGTCCGTCATCTCCTTGGCAAATACCCTGATGGGCATGACCAACGCCACGTTTGTGGGGGAACACATGAAGAAGGTCCCAGCCAGGTATGGCTGTTAACCAGTTTTATTAGGTTTTTTTGCCACAGAATTATGAGAACTAGAGGGGAAAACTGCCATTTGCTAGGAAAGGTTCACTTTTTGCCCTTGTTTGACCAATCCAGTTGGCATGAGGTAAGGAGTGTTCTGAAGTAAGATTCGTATGATGGAATCTGTTTCTTAACGATTGTCTCTTTCGGATGTTTCGGGATCAATGCCAAGTGTTCATCATTATTTGGGTCATCAGCACCTAATGCATTGAACCACGTTCCTTGACTATATGTATTTGAATATTTCTAGATTGGATATTTCTACTGTTACTAAGTTAGCCTGACACATTTTTGGACCCCCTCTGCACAATTAAATTGAGAAATCATTCTTCTCTTCAAATGGCAGTTTCACAAAACGTTTATGACATCTGTATATGCGCTTTGACAACAACCCACAAACTTAGTTTCTTATTGAACTGAATGTTGATATTAAACTTTTTACGCGTCTCCTGTTCTTTTTAATGCTCCGGTGACACTGGTAGAGTTTAGTTTCCAAAAAATACATGAATAGCTACCCGTTTGTCATGCCGTAACCATAAACCCATTCATTCCAAGTCCATCGGTGTCGATTATATCTTGTAGGCAAAGGTGACATTCTGAATTTAGCCTATTTTTGATGGTGACTGTTGTGTTTCCAGACCTCCGAGACCTGGTGCCCCTGACTCTCTCAAAAAGCAGCAATCCCAGCTTTCCAGTCCGGGTATGCAAGCCCAGATAAAGCAAGGTAATTACTAAGTGTCCTCCATCTTCGTAACTAGCAGCCAAAGTAAAAGCATTGTCCATTCAACCAAAGTCCCCTCTATGCCTGCTATTGCCTTAATAACCCTTTTGGGACCAGTGGGCTGCCTTTTCGATGTGTTCTGACCATGGGGGCTCTTATGTATGCCTTTATGATGTGCCCTGTTGCCGTGGGGTGGTTTTGTGTTGGGTGTGTAACTGAGGTTGCTCTTGACATCCAGGGACACGGTGTTTAATAGTGTCCCTCCTGTAATCTAGCCAGCCCTAGAATGTGATCAGATTAACAAATACTGCAGATACAGTAGCACAGAGGCCCCTGAAGACCGTCATCCCATAAATTAAATTTTTGCTGGGCAGTATAAATAACGAGTGTTTTGTAGAGAATTGGGAATACACTCCTTTGTCCTTGTTAGGACTCGGCTAACAAAGAGTGGATCCCTTTTAGTACATGATATGTAGGCTTCAGTTTTTATGACTGTCCATTAAACACTGAACCACTGCAGCACTATAGAATATTTGAACTCCTCTAAGATCAAGAGTAAAATGCTATTATACTGAACTAAGAATGTTGTACCCCAGCCTGGAATGAAAGCTTTGTGTTTTCACTTCAGTTTTCCTGGTACAATTGCACTACTGTAAGAAATTCTGTCTACAGACTATGATGAATTATGTAATGGAACGTCGGAGTAACCCCCTTGATTTTGGTATGTAAATTCTTCTGTGTTTTGGTATTTATTTTACTTGCCTGGAAGATCTTACGAAGGCTCAAAGTAATGATTTTTTTTCTAAAATTTAAAATAGCTTTTTAAAAACAGAGTTTGGCTTGTCTGTAGCTCATTATAGTCTAAGCAGCCGTTAAATACAGAATTGGGTCGGCACCTCATCCTGGGTTATTCCCTGCCTTGCGCCTTTTGTTTCTGGGTTCTGGACCCGCTGAACCCCGTGTAGATGGGTGGATGATGGATGATAGATGGATGGATGGATGAATGGATTGATGGATGATGGATAGATGGATGATGGATGGGTAGCCATTAAATATCCATAACTCTTACATTTTAGTTTGTCCCCATAGTCAGACAAAATGTTGTTGTAGTTAAAAAAAGAAAAAACTAATTATCCTTACTTATTTTCACATTATCAACACAATTCATTTAGAGGAGAATGTTGGGTAAGATGCAGAGTGGAGATTGCTGTGTATATTTGTGTGTTCATTGACATTTGACTCTTTGACACACCACACAGGTCACAGCACTGAAGACATTTCCCTAAATGCCTGAATGAGAATGCGGTAGCATAATTTGGAAATTAGAGGTCATGTCTGACACTGGGACTAGTCAATTTAGGAAAAAGTGCTGAAATCTCTCTGCGATCCTGAGCCTACACAGGCCTTACCAGACAGCGGTGCCAAATACCTCAGCATGTATGTTGTCTGCCGTGTTGTACTACAAGGACAACCGATTTGGAAAGCTGTTTGGTTAAATATCGTGCTAAACGTATGTTTGAAGTACAGTGAATGATGTCTATTCATGAATGGTTTGGAATGGCCGTTGGACTATAGAGAAAATGGTGATTTGAAGTGTGATGGATTTTTGTGTGCTGCTGAGAACCATGCGGGGATTTATTAAAATGTCACATTACTCAGTCTTAGCGCCCCCTTCCTGGGCCTTTACAATAGAGGCAATGCCTTCCCGCATGTAGCGACACAGTTAATGCTGCACAGGTTGGGTGAAGCTGGCGAATCAACGCTGTTTGTCATGCAGATGCCGCTTGCGGACAAAAGGCCCTCTGAAAGGTCCATTCATACCACGTGTGCCTGGCTAACCGGGCCCCCGGACCCATTGTATGGCACAATGGAGCCAATCATGGGGATTAATTTGTGGCCACTTGCGGCCAGCATATGGTGGTGCTCTGTAGACAGGGGTGTGACATTGTCAGCTCTGAATCATGCTGCTTTCTTTCCGTTCACTCATCGCAGAAATGAGGGCCTGCTTCTCTTTCACATGGTAATGTTTCTTTCCAGTCCTTTTGTGTGATACTGAACTTAAATAAACATGACCATTTACCATTAGAATCAAAAGTCAAAATACAATAATTCAAGTAAAAAAGAATATGACATTGATGCAGAAGGTATTGAGTGTTAATCCACCTATTAATTCTGTATTAAAACAGGATTAATATGGATATACTTTTGAGTTTCTTTTGTATCAAATATTAAAATGTAAATTATTGGAGTTGCCTCTAAGTTACTTAAATTGAAAGGACTGTAGAAATCTGTTCTATAGATTTGTAAGGGGTCCTACAGACAGGGAAAGTTTTTAGGATGCTTAGGAATGTGAAATTATTGATGGCATCTCATTGGCTTAACGACAGTGTGCTTCTGATATGGTTTTTCATTTTCTTGTCATTTTGTAACGTCAGACTGACTGCTCTGTAGCTGCAGCCCTGAAAATTCACAGGTCTGTGATTTTGTAGGAGCAGACTGATACTGTAGGTTAGGTTACAGCTGCAATATTTCATTAAGTCTGTGTGTTGCATTGACCTTCTTAGCTCCCAGCTAAACAGGATACTTTATACTCTTAAAGGTACATATGTTTTTTTTTTTTTTTAAACCTCTTTCTCTAATCATCAATTATTTACATTATATATTAATGTAGTGCAATAGAAAATGCAAGCAACCTTTAATGACGTTTGTTATTCTTGATAATTGCATTTTATGGCGGTCTGTGCTAAATATTTCATTTAGTACACTAACAGTGGGACAAAATATAGATGTTAGTTGTTATATCGATGTTGATTGGCAGCTGAACAGATTTCAATTACCTTGGTAATTCTTTGTGGTTTTCATTGCATATAAATAATTTTTCTTCTTGTATTGTCATTGGCTCTTTGCAGGTTTTACTGAATAAATACAACAAATCGGACTTTGAGATCCCCCCCCCCCCCTTCTTCTGTCTTGTCACTGTGGTGTTCTTCATACTAATGCTATTTCTCCACTTCTTTGGAAAGTGATGAAGTACTTTCCTTATATTTTTTTATTTTCTTGGTTTTCCTTTTCCTGTTCCCTACTTATCTTTCCCTCATCTCTGCAAGCTGCTGCCGCTGTTGCTGCTGCTACCGTCACTCCTACACCCGGCTCTGGGCTTGTTCCCTCAGGCCCTGCTTTCCATACTTGTCCCTCAGTCAATGAAGGTATTTTTCTGCAGTCTCCCCACCACCTTCTGCAGTTTGTTTTCCCATCTATCATGCCCCCCCCCCCTCCAATCCTCTAGTATGCAGTCTATGGTCCTGTACTGGTGATTGTGACGTCATAATCCTGCAGGTCTGCATGCTTGCTTTTAACATCAAACTCTGAGCCAAACTCTTAGCCAGGCTTGTTCTTCAGCTGGGTCTCCCGCTATACCGGTACAGGCGTTGGATCATTTTGTTAATATTCTCGAATGGTCCACTGTCCATGTTTGAAAGAGACAGTTTTGTTCTGCATCTTGTATACATGGATTGAGACCATTCTGTGACTAAGAAGTGTAACCTACCGATATTTCATTCGGGTATCAGATTCATATAAATCTTTTCTCCTGCTGAACATCTTAAATTTTATGAGATTGCCATGTTGGTGTAATCCATTTCTTAAGATTGGATCGATTCCTTCATTTTCATGCCAAGCTGCTTTGATGACATAACTCTGGGCATCTGTGAAGAAGCAAGCATGTGCGTTTAACTGCAGCGTTTTAGTGAATAGTGCGTTATACAGAATTTGTATAGTGGAACAGTGTAGATGTAAATTGTGTACGTTGTCAGAAAGATGACCTTCTCTGTTCCGCTGTAATGTTTGTAACTTCACAAGTTCCTTAGAGCTGAGTGGGTACCTGAAATAAAAAAAGTTTGTGTTAGTATTCAGTTTTTTATATGAATATGCCTGTTTTAAAAGATGTAAAGGTTTTGTATATAGCATACTGTATATATGTGTCATATATATAATTTGTATGTACATGTAAAAACCTTTACATCCATGTTGCAAGGTAGCTGAAAATCTGTGTGACATTTTGGTATATGCAGAGTAACCTTGATTCTTAACATGGAAAAGGGTGACTGAAAAACAAGCAGTAATTCTTAGTAAGTTAGAAGTTACAACTTCTAAAAATCTAGCATTTATGACTGTTTAGCAGTTATATTATACTGTACTTCATTTTAATGTACTATTGGTAAGTTAATGTTAGTTGCTACATGTCAGTGCTGCAAGCTGGACATTGACTGTTCACTCTAAAACTTTTTATAGTATTAGTGCTTATACATATTTTTTGTGACTGAAGGTAAGTTTCCTGGACTATTCAGTTTGTTCTTTTTCAATGGTATGTGCAGTGCAGTGAAAAAGTAAGTACACTCCTTAAAATTATTTTTCAACATGTAAAAACAAAAGAAAAAGTTTTCTTTTAGTCCTCATTTGAACAGTGTTAATAAATGACCATGAACTCATTTTTCAAACAAAAGTAAAAGTTTGGCCTTAAATTGATTTATTAAACAGAATAAAGCTTTTTCTCTGTGGGGGGAAAAGTAAGTACATCTTTACGTTTAGTACTTGGTATTGCCGTCTTTAGCAGAAATAACTTCTTGAAAGCATTTTTTTTCTAACTCTGTTTTTTCCATTGACCTGGAGTAAATTTAGCCCTTTCCTCGATGCAGAAACCCCTTCGCCATGTGGCTCTGGAGGTCTTTCTTGCATGTACGGCCCTCTGGAAGCCCCCTATTGCATTTCAGTTGGACTGAGATCCAGACTTTGACTGGGCCAATCCATCACGCTCCACTTCTTTGGAATGAGCCACTGTTGCATAGATTTGCTTATATGTTTGTAATCATTCTAATATTAAATGAGCCACTTATGGTTCATCTTTAAGATTTTGACAGATGGACTCGTATTCCTTTCAAGCACTGCCTGGTCTGATGTTGAATTCGGCATTATGATGGCAAACTGCGCGGAACCTGATCCTGCCTAGTCCCCCAATCCAGTTCAGTCCCCCTCCCAAGCTTCGTACTTGGTATGAGGTTTTTAAACAGCGCTACCTTTGATTCATCATTTCAACACACATTGTTCCAGAAGTGTCATGCCTCCTGCTGGTGCTTTATGGAAAACTTGTTAATGCGTGTGTTTTTTTTGAGACCCAAGGCTTCTTCCCTGCTGATCATCTATATAGACCAAATTTGTGCAGTCTCTTTGCTGTGGGTGTGCTTACGTTGTCACGGCACTGAACATGCATTTAAAAAATGTGGACCTTTTTGATGTGCAAATTGACTTTTTTCCCCTCCCCCACACTGTTTTGAGAAATGGTTCCTTTGCATGCTTCAGAGTGTTTGGTATATTTGTAATGGAAGGACACACTGGACAAACATCTCAAGATCTTGCCTACAAAATCTTTGAAATCTGCCAGTTGTTCCTCTGGTCCTTGAACGTTCAGGGTACCGGTTTGGTGTTGGTGTTCCTCAGACATCAGTCCATGAGGCTGTTTGGGGGGGGGAGGGTGGGCTCATGTGAGCCATGTTTGAACCAGCAGCGATGCCTGTTGTCCTGACAGGTTGGAGCCAGTTGGCCGCCATGCACTGCGTGATGCTGCCAGACCTCCTGGGTCTGGACAAATTCTGCCCTCCGCTCCTTGAAATGTTGGCCCGCCGGTGGCAAGACCGATGCCTTGAGGTGAGGATTTGGGGGGGGCAATATACCTTTTTTTTTTTTACAGGGCACTTGTTAATAAACAAGGGTAATAAGCTTAATAAACTCATCTATCTGGCAGAAATTCCCTCAAGTGTTCAGCTGCGTGTGGATAAAGGCCAGCAGACCTTGAACCTTAATTAGGATTCAGGCCATTAACAGCTCCATACTCTCTGCATAGTCATTGTCCTCCTCTTATTAAGGTTCTGCTGCATTTCACAGCACCATGATTCCTCATTCTATGGCGAAACACAAAAACCGCTGTGTTCCGCAGTAGCAGAGATGCAGCGTATCTTAAATTTCTGCCTAATACTGTCCTGAAGAAAATGTATTGCTGGTGACATATCCAGTTTAGTAAAGTTTCTGTTTTAAATCCATAAAGCTAACTAGGCTGCAAAGCTGATGAATTTGTCCCTTTATTATAGAACTATATTATAGAACTATATATACTGTTGTCCTAGTTGCTCAGATGGTAGTCCTGTTAATTCACACCTCCACAGTTGGGGGTTCAACTCCCATTCCTGCTGTTTGTGTGGCATTCGCATGTTCTCCCTGTGTCAGGTGCTGTCCTCTCAGTATTCTGCTTCTCCTTCCATAGTCCAAAAGCTTGCAAGTAGTGCACTGATGATTGCTTGTCCATATCTGAAAAGCAAATGTCTGAAATTTCATTTCGTCCACGTGATGCATTTTTGAGAATTTTTGTGGACATAGTGAGCTTTGAAAGCTAACAAAAGTTCTTTATGGGATTACACGAGGAATTGAGCAAGGTTTTTTTTTGGTTCCCAATATTATAACGTGTGTGCTCTGCGATGGACTGGAATCCCGTCCAGGCTGTGTCTATACCCTGTGCTCCTAGTCTCCCCAACAGTCCCGTGCTGGATAAAGTGTGACTTGGTGGTGCAGTATGTGCTGGATTAATGTGTCGCCTTGTGTTTTCATTAAGGTCAGGGAAGCCGCACAGGCCCTGCTGCTTGCGGAGCTGCGGAGGATCGGTCAGTCAGGCAGGAAGGACACGATTGACCTGTGGGCTCCGTATTTGCCGCAGTACGTCGACAGCGTCAGCTCCCGTAAGTACACCTGGAACTTTCAAAAGCCTCTCTAATGATTTCGTGAGATTTCTATCCAAGCTTAACCTTTTCAAAATACATATTGCTGAGATTTTTATGGAAAACAATATGGAAAAGTGAAAATTATTTGCAATTTATCAATTGACTGCTGAATGATTTTTTTAAGTAGCTTTAAGAAAAAAAATGCAGTTTGTTTGCTTGCTTGTCAATTTTTAGTAACCAGCATAACTATGACTCATAAGGCAAGGAGCTATAGTGCTGAACACTGTGCCTAGACAGTTTCTGTTTAATATGAAACGTATAACGCAAGGGCTCCTGGGTCTTTGTATGCCTCAGTGCAGGGCCACTCAAAGCATTAACCAATTAGCTTGACCGTGGCCATTTCTTCTGTTGGCTATCAGGTTTTATTTACTGGTTAAGCAAATTACGTCAAGTAATAAGCAGACACACATCCATAAATGCCGTCTGCATGAAAGTGTTTGGTTTGAGTAACTGCGGAGCAAATTCGATTGTGTAGGTAGTTCATATCATGCTGTTCCCAAACAATGAAGCCAACCAGTGACGTGACTGATATGAGCCTCATCCATCGGGAACGGGCCGGTAAATAATTAATCGTGTGAAGGGTAGAATGAAAGCGGGCGTCAGCGTGTCACACTGTTTACACATCATGACTTAGGAAGAACATTTTATATCCATTTCTTAGTAAAGGAAAAGTGATTATTGTGACTAGCTGCGGGAAATAAAAATGCGCCTTGTTTTATTTTGGCCACACCCATAGTGACCGTTGTCCAATCCTGATTGACCGGGCACCAAGGCCATGTTTTTACAGGGAACTACGGCAGTCAAATACAGCATAACAATTTTTTGTGTTTCTTGACGTGCAGACATAATAAAAATGCCCTCCATGTAGCTGGCTTTAACTGCTTGACGAGCCCTTGTTCTGCATGCTCTGCGGAGAGTGAACAATGTGTAAACGCTTACTGTAGTTGAAAGCAATGTGAGTTCAAAGCAGGACCTCTGCTGAATTGTACTACACACTAAATCAAAACTACTCATGAATATTTGGGGTGGTTTTTGTTAACAATTATTACTGAATCAATGTTAATCTTATGTAATATTGATTTAAAAGGAAAATAAATGTATTATAAAAAAATCATGTATTATTAAAAGTTTGGTTTAACCTATTGTAATGTTACCCTCTCTGACAGATTGCAGTGGTTATTTGATAGATCAGTGATCAGCTTCTAGATTCTGAATGAGTTGCATTTTTTTAGACTCACATGTTTACTAGCTTACATAGTGGATGTTTCTCAATATCAAGAATGCGAAGATTGTACTTGTGATCTGGGCAAGACCGATCTTGCTAACTTGCCCCCCAGGAACGAACTTGGGGGGCAGTGAATCATGGGACTGGTTTCATTTGCCGAGTATGCAATGAAAGTAGCCTTGATATTTGTAACGAGGCAAAACCCGTCCTCTGTACTTCTGTTCTTGAGTATTGCGACTGGGTTTCTGCAACGGAAGATGATGTCAAACAGGTACATGAAAACAAGATAAGGTCAAGATACGCAGTTAGAAACAGCCAGTGTGAGCGTGTGCCCTGTGATAGACTGACAACCAGCTCACAGTTTCCTGGGAATCCTCCAGGCCCACAGTAGTCCTGCACTGAGTACGTAGCTATGGTTTTGCCTGCTTCCTCCACCTTCTGCTGGGTCTCATTTAAGACGCATGTTGCAACCTCTGCATTCAAGAGGTTTCTCCTGTACTCTCTAGGCTTTTATTTCTGGAAGTCGAGTTGTCCGCTGTCAGTATCTGACAAGTGGGGAAGGTGGCCCCCGCCAGCAGGGGAAGGAGCTCAGGGGAGTGGCTGCCATGGCAACAGGAGCTGGCCAGTGTAGTGTTACGGGGGGGGGGGACAGAGGTTGCAGGGTTACTGAATCTGATCTCCTTTGTTTGGGGTGGGACTGCTGCTTCTCTGTGCCTGCACCTCCAGGCCTGTCCCTTAGCACTGGGGTGGAGGGGTGGGGGGTCTTGTTTTTTGGGAAATTGGTTCTACGTGTATCAGATTTTACAGGGTTTTCACAGTTGAATTGAGTAGCTCTGTACCTAATGTATGTCTACATATATATTGAGTGCATAAATGTGTAATGGATACATTGCACCTGCATTGTATCTAATGCATATAGTAGAAAATTATTGTTTTATGGATCTTGGTGTTTCAGTACATTTTGACATTATGGAGTTTGAAATCTCTGCTGGATCCTTGGCTCTGTATTTTGTATAACTTTCATACAATTTGGATTATGAACCTTGTTATTCTTTAGATATTTTCCAATTAGTTTACTAAATATTTACAGAATTGTAAAACAATCATGAATATTAGTTGCTTCTTGAGTGCTGTTGATCATGTGAAAACTCACTGAGCTTATTTTATATTTACGGATTACTCAAATCAGTATGCAATTTTTGAATATGAAATGTTTTTAATTCACTTTTAAATAAGAATCAGATTATGAAGTTGCTTAAAGAAATCTGCGAATTTCCCTGGAAAATTTGTTGGAAATGAGATTGACCCATTTGATCTCTTATTAATAAATATCCTATTAACCTGAGAACTGAAATGGACTTGAATACTGCTTTGTGCCCTATCTGTACAGGCAAAAATGTATCTTCTGTAAGCACTGTGTAAGGGCCTGCAGCCTCAATGGCATTTAATTGTTTTTGGTCTATGCCATGCGAGTGGATTTCCTGGATCGCCCTGTCACGCCGCTTCTAAATCAGCGTGCGCTTAGGTAGCAAGCGGACACAGGAATAATACAATCTTCAGAGAATAGGTTAACCTTGAGTGCTACCAGCACGAACATTCAGTATCTACTACAGTTACAGGAGGGATTCTGTAGTTTTAGAAATGTTCTGCTTCTTATAAAAGTGGATGAAGATGGAGGGTAGGAATGCTGCTCCATTGTTGCACAGATGCATGGATTAGCTGTGTGCTTTCTTGTTGATTTGTAGTCGTTCTTTGGTTTTTTGTTTCTGCAAAACCAAATTGCACTTGTTACTTAGAAATGAGGCTTTCTGCCTTGGGTTACTTCATACGCAGTAATAGATTATTTGTGAGATTGATTTATGTTAATGTGCGAAGCTGGAATGCCAGGGATGTCCAGTGTCTCCCAATCTAGTCTTACCAATGTCTGGCAGGGAGCTGGGTGGGAGCAAAAACGTGGACCGGCTGTGGGTCCCCGAGGATCGGGTTGGGAAACACCGGTCTAGTCCGACACACAGATTGGAAGCAAGATGGCTGATCCAGTCAGATGGGCTTCAAGGAGAAGCTGAGGGTCTCCATTAAACCTGTCTCCCATCAGTCTCCTGCTTTAATACAGCCCACTTAGGATTCAAGGAAAAGGAGACAGGAAGCAGATGTTCAGCTATTTGATCGCATTAAATAGACAGGCAGTTTGTAGGAATTCTTTCTCTTCTTTGGATGTCCATGCTAAAGTTATAGAGAGCTCTCTCTCCTTTCTGCCGCTCATCTAGCCTGGCCACCTGCTTTGGTGTCTGTGCTGGGCTCTCCAAGCTATCCTTTTACGTTTGCAACTGTAGCAGTTACTGTTAACTGGCTGTTTAGAAAATGGGAGAATAATTCCCAGAATATCACTGATCTCTTCCAGCCTCGCAGGAGTGCTACAATAAGCTTGGTTATTAAATGTATAAAGGACGTTTGAAATGAAAAGCACTAAAACATTTGACATCTGTTATACTGTCCCAATGAGAACCAGAGAGATAATTATGCAGCTGGAAGCAGATATTTTTGCTTCCCCTTCCTACTTTTGACTGTCTTGACTCTGCCTTATTTGTATGCTTGCGTTTCCGTGGGTGTGAGAAAGCATAGTCTATACATGTAATGCCGCCGGGGAACTGGTCTTAGATCGATAAACAGGATGCGGGGGGAATTAATGCGAGACGGGCAATCCTCTCTCTCAATCATACTGGGGGGTGGGAGGGAGAAAATGAGAGATGAAAACCAGACAGAACCAGTATGTGCTTGTATCTGTCCAGAACTACACACTGCTATACACAGATATGTAATGCACGGGATTCATCTTCTCCATAGATCTTAGTGCTCTGTCATTGCAAAGGAGCATCTTTCATTGCACTGAGATGAGTCTGACACATAGGTACTCATACCCCAACCCCCGAGTCACATGACGTGGAAATGGCTCCCTTGAGGTGGACAGAAACTGACTTTATTGCCTTGAAAGACAAAGCAGAGAGTTTAAGCAGTTTAAGTGAACAGCCAAGCATCTTTCCAGCTAAGTGCTGACTGAGTCGAGATGTGATTTAAGCCTGTGTAAGAGAAGGTGAAAATTCATAATGGGAAATTAATTGTATTGCCTTCGAAAAATGTACCCTCAAGTTAGACCATCAAGACCCTCACGTTAAAAACGGCATACAAACGGCAAAAACGTCATACTCACTGTAATGCTTGCAGAAAAGTTTGTTTGCACAATAATTTTTGCAGGGAATCACTCATGTACAATAAACACTAAATTCTTAATATCCTGAAAAAAGTCCAAAAAATTTATATGGCAATTAAACAGAAAGAAGTCTGCAGTGATCCTTCACCCTACCTTTCTGCTCATCCATCTTCTATACCAGACACCAACCCACGTCCCACCAATGTTTGTCATTACGGAGAATGACGTGAGAACTGCCTTAAAAACACAACAGCAACAACAACGCCGTGGGTCCAGATTTAACGCTTAATGCCTTGTTACGATGGTCTTCACTCCCATGTCGTCTCCTGTGATTTATTGCCTTTCTTTTGGCTTTCAAGGTGGTCAGACTGCCATTTTGATGTTTAGCTCTTGGAGTGTGCTACTGGTAGAGACAGAATACAGACTGATGCCATTTTATTTGGTCTAATTTACAAATGACAATGAAACTGTCATCAGCAAAAGGTTGCTCATGCAGTAACTCATAGGTGCTCAAACAATGACCTCCAGTGCATTGGAAGTAATCATACATCCATCCATCCATCCATTTTCTATACTTCCTCCTTTTATGCAGGGATGGTGCACCGGCCCTTCACAGTGCGCACACACACACTATTTGGAAGTAATCCAAGACTTCTAAAAACACACAAATCCAAAAGCATTCTCTTAAAATCAGTAACCAGCCATAGGCTTGGGAGATCCTGGGAAAACAGGATAGTGCCTCCCTGAAATGGGACCTGCTGACCAGGTGCATGGTAACAAAGCCCCCGTGGCAGTGATCTGAAAGAGCACAGAATCAGGGTGCTATACAGACATCGTATGCAGGGCTGTCAGGCATGGTAGAGAAGCTGGAGTGTATCGTATCCAAGGCATCAAACTTTACAGGATGCAACATCTCATCAGGTAACTGCCTCTGCAGCAGACAGATTGCACTAAGGGCCGTCCAATGAGCTCTGATCTCTGTCATCCAGCTCAGCACCTCTCCCAGAACCTCCCAACTGCTACATCTCTGACCTACAACATTGCACATTTAGAAAACGATGTTGTTTTTTCTTTTTGTCCTAAGACTAACTACTTTCCCCTTAGAACCTGTCTGTATTGCAACTCTGTATTATACTTTTAACTGTATTATATTTCACTTGCAACAGCTGAAATAACTGCATCATATTCCCTGAATCCACAATTCTACAGTTGTGGCTTTAGTGCGAGATGTAGCGTGTTAGTATCTTGCTGTGAGTATCTTATGCCTTGTTCCCCATCATTGTCTTCTGTTGTTGTGCTGGACCAAATCAGAGTTCCACCATTCTGGTTGAGCGGTAATAAAATTAATACTAAATCCTGTATTTGGGAGTTTCTGTGTGTAGGAAGACATTCCCAATGAAAGCTTACCCTGTCTCTTTAGCCCTGATGCAAGTTTAGTCATTAACTTGTGAAGAATATCTCTACAGAAGAACTTTCACCCGGATAAGATTTACTTGGTTAAAAAAAATCAGGTAAAGCCGTTTTTCTTTAGATATGTCACTGGTCGCTTGTGGGGTTAATTGAAACATAAAAAAATGTGTTCTCTGGGGGACTGCGATTAATCGGTCTGGCCCTCCATTAAGTTACCCACGGTTCATGAGATGTATTAGAAAAGCGGTCAGTGGCAGCAGGCCGTTGGAGACTCACCTGAGCTCCGTGTGAAATCTCTCTCAATTCTCACCTTTAATGGAGGCTTTGCAATTAAAAACGGATGGAACCTTTTGCTCCTGTTGTAACAAGAATGAGGTACTAATTAATACAATTTAAGGTTGTGCTCAAAGCTGCATTTGTTATATTAATTTCCCAGATTTGTAATTGGTGGTAATAAATCTTTCTCTTAAAGATCCAAACAGTGTATATGTCTATTTTTGCCCAAAATGTTCTAAAGAACATCCTTTTATTAATGAGATGACAGAATTCCATTCCGGGTGATGCTGCGCCGTCCTCTAGCAATAATACTGTATGAAAAAAAAAAAGAACATTGGTTGTATTGGTATTGCGAATGTTGCTCTTTAATGCTCCCATAGTTTCTGATTTACCTGTTTATGCTGTTGGTCTAGGAAGAGTGGTATCACATTCTTGATTGTACGAAAGTATATGATAATAAGAGAATAATCAAATATCTCTTAAATCTTAAGGTGTTGCACTTTTACTGTTTCTCTGTTTGCGTGACCTGGCCTGTATGTTTCTACTGCAGCAGGAACATCTACGGAAAATGTCCAAGCCCCGCCTCCGCCAGCTGAGCCCCAGTCTGTGGAAGTGAAGGCTCCAGAGGAGGAGCTGGATGTCACTGATGATGACCTCACTACTGGTAGGCCTAAAACAAAAAGAAAATTATTCCCCCTTTCTCCTTGTTAAAATACAGCCTGCTTGATAGATGGATGGACAGCACAAGACAGGACAGATGTGGATGAGAGAGATTAAAAACCGTATTTTTACAAGGAATATGTGTAAATATGTCTCTCGTTCCTTTTACTGCTTTTACCCACCACCCCTGAAAGATTTAATGTCCGGGTTCTGTACGATTTCAAAACTGACCTTCTGGTTACACTGAGTGCTGCACAGGGGAAGGTTAATTCTCTTTACGAGAGAGTGATTTGTTCGCACAGCTGTAGATTGCATCCAAGACGCACCGTCATTGGCTCGCCCCTATTCTATCGATCAGGAAAACCTGTCTCCAGTATCTAATGTGGTTAAGTGTTGTCTTAATCTATCTCAAATGGCCTATTCCTTCTTACAACAAAGGTGCTAAACATTACCAGCTTGTCTTGTCAGAAGAATGACTGTACTACTCATCCCATGGGGCAAGCTGCTCTCAATAGAAAATGCTTTTTGCTCCCGCTTTCATAAATATGGTCTTCTTGTTTTAAGACCTGGGCTTTAACCTTGTGCTCATGTAAGCAGTGCGAAGAAGTCAGAGAGAGTATGAGCTGTCGAATCAAGGAATGTAGCAGCAGTCCTCCACATCTGTGGCTTAGAATACAGTAGAACACATTGTATAAGAGAGAGACTATCTATCCATCTATCTATCTATCTATCTATCTATCTATCTTTCTATCTTTCCTATTCTATTCTATCTATCTTCTAATGACAATGAAATATTGACTTGTAAGCACCTTTTTGTATTTAGCGCATCCAGCGTTTTTGGTACATTTCAGGTTCCAGAAATGGTCCTTTTTCTTTTGCAGCTTCAAATTCTTCTGTTAGAACCTCCACGCCCCATTGATGTTGCCTACACCTCCTGCTAAAACACTGTACCATAAGGAAGAAACTGTCTGTAGGGTTCTTAAATGTTTTCTAGGGGTTATGTGATTAAGCATCACAATTTAGTTTTTTGATAAGTTGTAGAGCATATTTGTATTTCTTAGGACAAATTAACACGTAATTAAACCTAAAAAAATATTTTGAAACTTGGAACATGGAACCTTGGCTCCACGGTGCGCTTCCAAAATGTGGATAGTGGTATCAGTTTTGCTTCCTAGACTATAAAAGTTTGTTGTGAGGTGTATTACCCCTTTTCATGTTATACTCAGAGACTGGCTATTCGAGGAATAGTAGAACCTTATCCAGATGCAACAGTCGCAATGATTAAATCCCAATTGAAAGTGGCTTTGATCTGGTGCAGCTAGGGCTTTGAGTTCCTGCCACGGCGTTGAGTGGTGACAGTGGCCCATAAGCACTGCCAGACCTAGTCTAAGCTCTTTAAAAGGGTCCCAGCGGGTAACTTTGTTGCGTGGTTGACTTCTGCTGCATGCCTGATGTAGATCCAGGGAGCCTTCCATCTGTGGGGGGTGACAGATGGTCTTAGCTGGGGTGCACACCCCAGGCATGAGCCCATGGCTAATGGGTGGGCAGGTGCTGCTTCACTGGCCACACCTGTCACCCGCCGCCCAATGAAATGGAAAATCCCCAGGAAAGGCGCCATTGCAAATGCTGAAGACTGAATAAAAGTGCCTGCCACTGAAAGATCCTGAAGTGGACATCTTGAACAATGGCTTTTGAGTCAGACTGAGTGCTTCACACTGGCCAAAGACAAATGAGTGAAGGGCTTTTGTCACAACAGCACCTGCTACACTTTGTGGTTCACACTTTTCTAGTAGGAAGTACTGGATAGATGAGAGTCACAGTTAGGTTAATCATAGTTTAGTTGGTTTATGTTCTTCCCCTATTGTATATTCTTACCTTATTGTATGCGCAATTGGTAAAAATAAAGTGTTTTAACTGGAGTGTTGACATAGGAGAAAAGGGTCATGGGTGAGCACTGGCTGATGCATTTGGTAGGGGGAGAGGCTGTCATGGGCAGCATAGGATATGAGGCAAAGGAACACCCCCAGATGGCATTGCAGGCCTATATAGGGCACTTATTATGGGCAGTTTTCGAGTTCATCTGACTTAATGCGTGTGATCTGCTGGGGAAAACGCCGTACCATAAAGAAGAAACTGCCTGTAGGCTTCTTAAATGGTTTTTCAGGGTCATGTGGTTAAATATCACTACGTGGTTTCCCATCGGAAATCCCCTCCACAAACACCAGGAGATCATACGAATTGCGAATACGATTCCCCGACCCTGCAGTGCTAACCTCTAAGCCAGCGCACTAATTCACATGTGTTACTACCCAAATAAACACCCATCTGCCTGGGGATGCGGCACATGGCACGATGTTCTGTGAAAGCGATGGAGAGATGCTTATGTGGCATTATGGGAATACGGTATTCCATGGTATTTGGGCTATTCCACACTATTATGTGAGTGAATGAGAGAAAGGGAAGGAATCCTGGAATAATGTCGCTTTTGGAAATACCATCAAAATACCGTGTACTGCAGTATAATGTCAGGGCAGAATGACTATTAAAAATTAGATACCGCTCAAGAAATCTCCACCTCTGCAATTTACATACATTGAAAATGTTGCATTGAGATTTGGCCAGTAGTTATTTTCAGAACTTATTCAGATGCCTTTTTTCACTTCGCTTTATGACATTCGCAGCCACTTTGTCATGTGCACAGCTAAGGATGAGCGTCCACCTGAAAATGGGGGGGCAGCAGTGAGCATTACGGTCCTTAGTCTTGGACCTCGAGGGCAAAATTCCAGTCCAATTTAATATATGTACAGTAAAGTCCCGTTATAGTGGACTCGCTTATAACGGAATATCGTCTATTACGGTCGAAGTCCGCTGGTCCCAGTCGTGCACCTTTAAGAACACACAGTAAAAGCATCAGATATAGCAGACTCACATATAACGGAATTTCACTGATAACGGACAAACAGTTTGGGCCCCAGGGCCACTTTTAGTTGTAGTTTTGTTTGGCTATAACAGACATGCAGGCTCCGCCTACAAGATGCGTGGCGTGCCGGTGAAATCCAGCACAGATACGTAGTCAGGATTATTAATAGTCACGCATCTGCTGAGGTAAAACTGGATTACTACATGTACAATATAATCTGCTGAAGTGTGGCATGAGTAAACGGTGTCCTGTAGTTGTGGTCTGGCCATACAGCAACTCTGGGTATAACAGACTTTGGATATAAAGGACTGTTTTGCCAAGTTGCCTGAAGTCTGCTATAACTGGATTTTACTGTATTATTTTTAATATAAAGCACTAGATTGTCAGATTTGCCGCCCATTTATTATTATAATTTGATGTAATAGACATTATTGCTCAGTGTGGAACATGCCGGTAATTTTAACTGTGAGCCTCTCTTAGCTATGGAAGCATTACCAGGTTGCCCTTCCCTAACCTTCAAATGAATTACCGTTGATTCAAAATTTGATTAAAAATCCTTGTTTGCAGACAGCTTAAAGCCTAATTGATTGGAAGCCTAATAGTGTGTTGGGTATTAAGCAGCAGAGATTATTGATAAATCCATGTGCCAATGGAGCGTGTTGAAAGTGAAACGCACTGGCTTTGCTGGTGCCAAACCCGCTGCTTCACAGAGCAGCCCTGGATTAAATCTTTCACCTCCCAAACTTAACTCTGCTTAGCGACGGCACGGCAAAGTGCCCCTTTTCAAACAGTCTGCGGCGAGCCCAGTGTTGACTAAGCGATGATTTAAAGCTGGTCTTCCTCTGAGGCACCTGCACCATTCTCAATAGAGCTCAATGGCCCAGTGTCCCCCATTGAAAAGTCATGACGGCTAAAGGATGTTCCTTTGAATAGACAGCATTTACTGAAGCAGTAATTAGGGCAAATGCCCCATAGAACGTCAGCTTAAAGAATGCATTACATGCGTGTTAGCAGTGTAGTTACAAGGAACAAAGCTCAGGGACATTGGTACAGATGTGTCGAAAGCACATACTGTAGTTGTTCCTGCCTAGGCCTGTGCGTTTGCGTGTGTTACTCTGCTCACACAAAACCACCTCAAAAGCCAGTGTGAGATTCACATTAACACCTTTCTCTTATTTACCAATTTCAGAAATTTACATAACAGCAGGATAAATATTATCTAATATCAGCTTTTATTTGTAATGTATTAAATGCCTATTTTTAAAAAAAAATTCCAGTGTTAACGTCTAAGCCAGATTCATGTTTAAATTTAATGGGGATCGGTTCACTGATAATAGAGTTGTGTGTTTGGGAACGTGCCCATTGATTGGTGCAGGCTTTGTCTGTGTGAGGGACTTGGTGCTCAGAAATTGGCTTTTGGTGGGAAATCAGCTGTCTGACACCTAAGTGACTGCAGAAAGCCTGCTGATGCTGATGCGGATCCTGCTGGCTCAATGGGCCAGAAGAGGGGAGACGGCTGGAGAAAGAGCATGATTAAGTGAGTTAGAAACTTTCAACCATTAAGATGTTAATAAGCGGTATAGAGGTGGATGGGGTGCGGATTCCTTCGTCCAATCCACCCATCCATAGTGTTTATTTAATAAAGTATTAAAGTATAGTAATGCCGGCTTTTAGAGTCTGTTTTTAAAATACTTTTTATAGTTAAGAAAAACTGCTTTGTAAATCCATTCAGGGACTGGAAAATAATCTGCCTGTTAGAGTATCTGTGCATTTTCACATCAAGTTATTTAAGTATTCACACATAAAGAGAACCTTGAACATTTGCTGAACCACCCACTTTTATGTTAAGGTTAACCAGGCTTAGCACCTTAGATTTTAATAGTGGAATTCAACCATAAGAGACTCCAAAGTTGAGTTGTAGTTGAAAATATGTTGAGTTTAATAGTGCATAGTCTCACTCTTAATCATAATTACTGCTGTGCTGAGCAGAATGTATATTGGTTTTCATTTTTAATTTGTTGGTTTTATTTTGTGTGCAGTATTCATTCCTACCTGTAAATTTATAGCATATACTAAAGTCAGGACAATAAAATGCATTGCTCTTTTGTATAACCAGACTTCGAGAACTTTCTGCCTTGTTTCATACGGCTTGATAAAAAGAATATCTATAAATCAGAATAGAGGATGGTAAATCAAATTTGAAACGGTATCTATACTTGTGTTTTATTGGTCAGGCCATGACTTTCACTGATATACTGGGTGATGAGATTTTTTGCTGCCCTTAATGATTTTTTTTTTGGTCTTGTATATAGCACCCCCCTTGTTTTTACGTGTTTTGGTCTGGTCCATTTTGGAATTATTAATTTCAGGCTTTCATTGGATGATCAGCTCCCTTGTCAAGAAAATGGATCTTTGTGTCCGTCTTTAGCGATGATTGAGCACTGCTGTGCCAGTGTAAGAAATAGGAATTTGCCAGTGGATTGATGAAAGTGCAGAAGCAGGCATTTTGCTTATTACCTTTTTCCTTTCTTTGTTCTTCCTCGTCTTAAAGGGTTAATGCAGTAGCACACAGCAAAGTGATGTATGAACATCCATAGGTACTTGACAGAGGGAAGAGGAATCAAAGAATCCGCATGTGTACAGTACAGTTTAAAAGCAGGTGTGCCCGTCTCACTAAACCTCATCAAGTGTTTAAGAAACACAGCAAACTAACAGATCCAGATCAATTAAAAAAAATCACATGCAAAGAGCTTGCTTGTGCTGCATAGAATGTAAACAATAGAATGGCAGAATTCTTGTGTTAAAATGTGATTAAGTACAAAATGAAACATAATGGATTGGTGACTTATGATGAAATATTACCATTGGCTTGGTTTTGGCGGTAACGGCCAGACCAAAGAAACACCTTTTCGGTTTAGGTTTGGCTGCTATAATTAATGTGCTTTCTGCTACATACCTGACTAAAAAGAAATAGCTTGTATCTCAGCTAGTTTCTTTTAGCCAATACATCCAGCTAATTTGAAATGAAGAGATTAATCTTTTCTTCCCAAGAGTATGTTGCTGGTGACAGCCCATCCATTAAAAATATAACTAAAGACAAAGCTGTCAGTGAGCAGGTAAATAAAAGTGTTTCCTAGATTGGTTGTGGGGGGTTTGAGTGGCAGACTCTGTGATGTAGAATTGGCAGGGAAACACGACTGTGACTATATAATAAGTGTGGAATGAAAGACTGGAAAAGTAAGAAGCCATCTCTATTTTTGGCCACACCTTCTATCTATCTGTCTGTCTGTCATAATATTTTATTGTGTGTTTTTTTTTTTTTTTTTAAAAAACACAGTATATACATGACTGGGCTGTTCCCTAAAATGAGGAATCATATATGTTATATTCCAAAAACTCTTACAACAGTAAGGAAAAACAGTCATTTTAAAATGGTTTCATCAAACTAGATATTGGTGTCAATGTGGCATTTTCAAAAACGATCTTCACTGAAACAGTTGGTCTCTCTCTTGCTCAATAAACCAATTAATTCTTGCTATGATTATCTGACTGAGCTGAACATTAGAGACTTGCTGACTATCAGCGTTTGTCAACCAGTGTCACATCTAGTTAGCTAGAAGCTGACAGGAGAAAGGTATGCTTGACCTTCCTTATAAGCCCACATATAGTCCCGGCATCTCCTGTACTTTAGCAACACTGCATACAAGATGGACCAACCGCTGGTGTTCGGTTTCCTGTTGGAAATGTGCACATGGTGCTGTCCCACTCCTGCCGGCTCGACAGCCAGTCTGGGAGGCTCGGCTCGGCCCCGGGCCTATTGATCGGGCCCCCAGGGGCCCTCTTCCTCCAGCTGCCTCACTGGCTCCTCTCAGTGCCTGTCCCGTGCAATAGAGCGGAAATCCATAATCGGCTCGGTGCTCACCCAGGCAAGGAACCAAGTGAAATGCTATCAACCAATCTTCAATCCATGGAGCGTTGCCTATTTGTCTTGGCCTGGGGACGTCATGCCGGCTCTCATTCACATTGACGGACTGTGGGGTTAGGGAGTACTCAGCATGCTTCAGATCAACAAGCAGTAAGATACAGGATACGTGTCTTTTATCTTACTGAATGAAACCCAACTTCGTAAACAATGTGGATCAATTGGAGTGTTATACAATGAATTTGCAAACATAAAGTGCATAATGTTGTCACTAAGTAAACATTACAAGTTTAATTTCACTTATAAATGAGGCTTAACTAAATGGTCTTTTTAACAATCATTTGACAGGTCAACATGGGAAGACTCAACCTTATTTCTTTATTAAACCTTATTTCATTTTTATTAAAATTTGGGTTTAAAGAGTTTTTATTCTTAGCGTACGATTTAAAGAATGGTTTTGATCTCTCTTGGAAGTATGTTTTGAAAGCACTTTTTCCCCTCTCTCTTGCAATTACCTGCTGCTTTTAAAATTGTCCATATTACAGCAAAACATGATCTTCCTTGCTTTACAATGGTTTGACTTCGTAAACATTTCAACTTCACAATTCAGTACTTTGAATTTTGACATACTGATGCAAGACGATGGTAGCATCCACCCAGTCATGCTTCCAGTTTCTCTATCCATCTTGACTGAAGCATCCCAGTGTTTAATGACGTCATAGTGTTTTTTTTTCCCCTGTGTTTTTTTGAGCCCTTAATATCTGAAAAATGCAGAATTGTGTCATATCCATATTCGACTTGCGATATTTGCACATTTCAGTTGGTTCATTGGACCATAAAAAGTGGAGGAGCATCTACATATTCGAGAAGCAACCTATATGAATATGAAAATTCCAGGAGATGCATCCAGGGCCTGTAAGATACCTTAGTGCCCTGAGTCCCTGCTGTGGCTGAGCTGTAATAAGTATCCTCTGCTTATTTCCATAGGCTGCCTCAGCAACCTGCCACCAAACGCAAAGAAGATTTCCAACTCCTACGAAGAGCGACGCAAACAGGCCACAGCCATCGTCCTGCTCGGAGTCATCGGTGCCGAGTTCGGGGCGGAAATCGAGCCCCCTAAACTCCCGTCTAGGGCCCGTACCACTACCCAGGCCCCTGATGGGTTCGGCCTGACCACCGGGGGGTCCAATTACTCTCTCGCCAGGCATACATGTGAGTGTCCACTATTGAGGGGTGTGGGGTCTTGTGGGAATTTCAGTTTTGCACCAGCTGCCTTGCTTTCATAGGAAAATAACTGTCAATATTGATCCTATTCAGTGATTTTAAAAGAAATGAATTGCAGTTTCCAATACATTCTTGTCATTGTTTCCTCTTAAGTCCATGGGAAACACAATTAAGAGAAACTAACCTTTATCAATCCAAAGGATGCTATATTTTCTCTTTTTTTTTCATAACAATTGCAAGTGGTCTGTGTTTGTGGAGAGGTCTGTTTGTGGAGAGGTCGGTGTTTGTAGAGTATTAAGAGCCGAACAAGTTGGAATGCAAGGCTGTGTATGTATGAGCAGTACGAAACTGGCAGACAGAAAGCTTCACTGAACGGTGTAGAATGTCGGCCTACATGTGTGTACAGCAGGACGTTTTCTAAATAACGTGCCTCGCCTGTCAAGTAGCAGTGCCAATGGAGAAACTTACATCTTCAAATTGCACAGTATGGTGCCTCGACGTAGGAAGTTGGTTTTAATTTATGCCTGAATCTCTTTAATGCAGGGAAGGCAGCCCAACTTTTGGCTCACCTGCAGAATTAAGTTGTTTTTTGACCTCATAAAAAGCCTTGGATCCTAACAGAATTGCAGCACTAAAGAGGAGGTATATAAAATACCCCAGTCATCTTGCACAGTACTGCAGCTTGCTGGTCTTGAGCAGAGCATGTAACAAATGAGATGTGCCGTTGAGCTGCGGATTATTATTATTATTATTATCGGTTTCTGTCGTGGCAGCATTGTCTGAAAAGAGGCTGATCTTTGATCTGTCACAGCCAGACAGCCACACAGGTCCTGCAGACTGAGATAGATCCTGAAGCCAGAACGTGGAACCGCCTTGCGCTTCAACCTCCCCGAGCAGAGCAGCTTACCTGCACCGTTGGTCCATAGGTTTACCCAAAAGGATGAATAAATCCCGCTAGGGCTATAAACGGCTGAGCCTTCCATGCTAAGCCTTACTCTGTAGCCAGCCAGGGGGAACCTGTAACCTAGAATAAAAATTGGTGAATTTAGAGAACTGCTCCCCTTATCAAACTTTACAAAACCACATCGAAACCTGCTAGCTAATATAAGAACATAAGAACATAAGAACTATACAAACGAGAGGAGGCCATTCGGCCCATCAAGCTCGCTTGGGAAGAACT